>JAVQKC010184864.1:0-48920 GCA_036025475.1 Philypnodon macrostomus | reverse complement strand
TAGCACAATTCATACACAAGGCAATTCAAGGTGCTTTACAGAAAAGACAGTTAAAGAACATAATACAATTAAAAACACAACAATAAGATTAATTAAATTTAAAAATCAAAAGTTTGAAGAATTTAGCAGAATTTATCATAATTCCTGATCTACTTTTAACTTTAGCACAGACCACACCCTTAATTTCTTAGTTTCATACATATTTAATACACTTGATTTAACAATTTCTAAAAATATATTAAGTGACTTTGATTCTTTTGTTTCTTTGTAAAGATTGTTCCATAATTTTACGGCGCTCACTGCAATACTCTGTTCCTTCACTTTGGTTCTAAATTTAGTTTTTTTAAAGACTTCTGTCCCTTTTAAATTGTAATTATATTGGCAAAAACAGCGTGTCGCCGATATTATGGAATCACGTCGGTGTTCGTCCGCATCCGCTCCCGCGTCCGGGTCCACGTCCGCAGATCCTAGCTGTGAACGTGATAACTTAAAAACTAATTGCCGGACCAGTTTCAACATTTGCACACAGGTACATACCATAAAGACGCCGAACTGTATCGATTTGGGTACTTTTTCGATGAATATTAATTAAGTAATTAATTACTTAATTAACGGGCCAAAACTTTGAACACAATAACTCAAAAAGTCTTTGCTGGATCTTTTTCAACTGTTGCACACAGGTACATATGAAGATGCAGAACTGGATTGAGTTTGGTACATCTTCAATTAACAATTAAGTAATTCACAAATTAATGTTTTGATGCACTTTTATTGAGCCAATAATCCTGCTGAACATAAACAAAATCGCGTGAATTTTGGCACAGTCATCCGGACAATTGTATACTTAATGTACATAGGCACATTACAGAGGTCAAATAAAGAATACCTCTATAGCGCCCCCATGTTTATGACCCCTATGGGACCCTGGACACACTTACTTGAGAGAGCAATGAAACTTGGTACAGTGATTCTCCACAGTGTACCCAACATAAAATATTATTATGACCCCACCCTACAACAAACAGGAAGTCGGCCATTTTTAATTGAAATTGGGAGGTCAGGTATAGTTTACTCAATAGCGCCCCCTATAGACTGAAAGAAGAATGCAGTTTTAGGGAAATTTACAAAATTGGCAGAAAACATTCTTCACAAACAAAATTTAAAAAAAGTCTAATAGACCCTTCCCACGTTTGTCATGGTTTGGGGGTGGGGTCTCTTAATTTGTCATTAACGATATAAAACCCTTAGAAATCACACAATGTCTGATTAAGGTGCCCGTTGGTGTCAGTTGTAGCAGACTTATGGGAGCGTTTTGCTGATATACACCTTGCTGTCGGGGACGACAGTGTAGGCTTAGTTATGTTATTGTTAATGTTCTTATGACTAACACTTTAGGATTACAGCCACCTGCCCAAGGCTGACATCTTTGCTCTGGGTCTCACGGTGCTGTTAGCAGCTGGAGCCCCCCCGCTTCCTCAAAATGGAGATGAGTGGCACAGTCTGAGAGAGGGAAAGCTGCCCAAACTCCCACAAATTTTCTCATCACCTTTTAGAGCTCTTTTTCAGGTACTTTGTGTTTGTGTTGTGTTTTTTTAAGATGATTTACAATAAACAAAATATTATGTTTATTATGTTTTTATACTTTGTAGTTGCTGATAGACCCAGACCCAGCAAAGCGCCCACCTGCAAAGGAGCTCTGCAAGCACATGGTTTTAAAAGATGAGGGGCCTGGTAAACTTGCTGCTCAGCTGCGTAAAGAGCTAAATGTGGAGAGGTTTAGGACAGCCATGCTTGAAAAGTAAGCACTTTACAGGGAGTGGCAGATTTAACTTTATTGACCAAATGAGGCCAACAGATTGTGCACTTTATTATTTGATTAATCAATACAATTAATGCAGTTTTTATTAAGTATAGCAGTACACTTTATTTGCTCCCCAATGGCTTTCAATTTGACTCGTACCGTGTCTTTTCTACAGAGAGCTGAAAGAAGCACGTCTTGCTGCCCTTTCACCCAAACAGATCTTAGACCCTGATAAGGTGGCATCTCAAACCAAACCAGGCCGAAGGCTTGTTGGAAGGAAAGTGGCACGGTCCATGAGCTTTGGTTGCCCGGGGTATGGTATTTAACGGGCAATATTTGGCTCATGCCCCATAACCATCCTTTCTAAGGATAACAAAACGGGTTTAAACATATAACCAACTTAACAGTGGCCACCATTCCTGATTTATTACTTGAAACACTCTGGGAGACACGTGTCTATTGTCTGAGAATTGTTTTTTTAATTGTTAATAAACTTTTAACCATTTTAATGCAGACTTTGAATTCTTTGTGTTGCAAGAAGTGCCGTTGGACAAAACCACTGGGTATTTCCTGAGTCTTATCTTCCATTCTGCTGTAGTCATGGCGGAAGAACATATCATAGTGCAGTGGTTAGACACTATTACATATGTGCAATGATAACTTTATAGAGCAACAGTAGGATTTGTGAGCTGTGGTACAGCGTAGTCGCTAGTAAATCAAACCTTACTAGGTTTAGAGGCACAATACTTGTGCCAGTGCAGGAAGTCCTGACGGTCCAGACAGTAGCCTGGGGCAGACTCCGCCCATTCACTACAAAAACATCAACTAGACGATTCTTCAGCTGTGATGCTCACAATGAGCTAGCTGAAGACAAAAAGACGACAAAAAGTTCGTGGCCCACCCTCAAAGGTAAATGCAACGAAAGAGCATTATCGTTATGAAAAGCGACTTTAGTCTTTTAGTGGGAAAGTCGGCAAGATAATAGTTTTTACTAATAACTAGCTAGTTGGCTAATTGACGAAACAACAGCATAACCAGTTAGTTGACGTTCCTGCTACTTCCACGAGAGTTAGCTAGTTATTTAAACGTTAACTTCAACTATATAAACGTAAACCTTAATTATTGGCTTTGTGTTTAGGTTGGATATAAACCGGTAGATGTTCTGATGGAGGACAATGGGAGTTTGAGCAGGACACAGCATGCTGTTGTCTGTTGGATGTTTCTTCAGGCGGACTGCGGAGAGTGTCCCAGAGAATACTACAAAGAGCTGCAGTCTCTGGGCAGAGACTTCAACGGGAATGAAGTCAGGATATACGGCTCAGACTGTGAAGACCAGGACACTGATGGTGACCTCGAGACTGATGGTCATCTGTCCAGTAACATCTCTATTGCTCTTGAAGGAATTGAGCTCTCTGTAGATTTACACGGGCCTGGTAAGCCCATCAACAAGTTGCATTGTACTACTGTAAAACATACAGCACATTGAATTAAATATTGACATGTAGTCTAGAAAAATTCATGTCTCCACACAGGAAACAGTGGTGTCTGCTTTGTCAGTTCAAGTAGTTATTTGCATGTTAAATCATGTTATAAAATTAAAATGTTTTGTATTGTGTAAGGGGTGGATTTGGTTATGTGTAATAATAGAATACTTACTATCTTTTAGAGAACCTTCAGCAGGTTGCTGCAGAGATACGCGAGATAGCAGCACAACTTGAGCTTTATGTTGTAGCTCGAGCCACTCAGAATCTCAGCAGGAACCTATCGCACTCCCCCCAGGAAGTAAGTAAACTTGAAACAAGAATTCAGTGTTTTGAGATGTTTATGCAGTGGCCTATGTTTATTACAACAAATATATGAGTTTTCACTTTCATTTCTACAACTTTTACCAACTTGAACTTTGTTTCTGTTCCCCAGCGCTGGAAACAATACCTTCATCAGGAAGTAGTGAACATCCTGGCACATGGAATGGGTCTGGATAATCTTCAACAGGAGCGTGTTATAGCTGCTCTTACATTCACCCTTGTGAAGGGCGTGTGTCAGCAGTCCCCGAGACTGCTAAGAGGCCTGTTTAACACAGCACTGCAGTACCTCAGCCCAGGAGAAGGCAGGTGACTTAACTGAATGTGTGGTTAAAAAAAGCACTTGAGCATGAGTAGTCAACTGTGAAAGCTGCTGTTGTCTGGGACAGTAACATAACGCATTTGATTTCATTGCTACAATGAAAACCTATCAACTTGAAGCAAGAACACTTGGGTATTATTTTCTATTGGCTTTTAGTTTATTATTGATTTGCTATCTTTGTATTTTTCAGTGGTACGCTTCATGTCCTGTAAATAAATGTATGATTTTGCAATAGAAGAGAATAAGTGGCAAATTTGTATGTGGGTTTAGCACCTATTCTACTACTTCAACAGTTTTTATAGTGTTTTACCTTCACACATCAACTGACCACTATGTCACTGACATTTCCAGGTGTTTATTTTCATCTGAAACATTGTAATTTAAGAACTGCAAGGTACATGTATTTTCTTTCTGTTACATCCAGTTGCTGTTTAAGGTTTCACAGTTAGCCAGACAGCAATTTGATGCATTCCTGGCATTAAGACATCAGATTTCAGCAAACGTCCCAAAGCTCTTGCCTCTTTGAAATGGCAGCAGTAAGAGATTTCATCCTTTGTATTAATTCACAATAATCTTGCATAGTAGCACAGAATGCTTATGGTGTCTATGCTTAAACAAAATGCGAGTTTACTTAATTTAAAAATTCAGCACCAATAAACTTCTTTTTACGGTTAGTTTAAAGAGGGGTGTAGTGTACAGGATAATAAAGTATGTCTTGAAAAAGAAGAAGTAGACATGTTTTTTAGTATTAACAAGTAAAGGGTACGGGAAATTTCTTTAACCGCATTACCATGAAGTCACCTAACATGGAAATGTGGTCAGTCACCATGCTTCTGTGGTTGACTAGAGATTGACTATACTAGGAGTATAATGAACATATTAACCACATTTTAGAGTAAGATGTAAGGTGAAGCTTTGAGTTGCTGGTGAGATTTATTCAACTTAAAACAAGCACAGTAGAATGCAGCTTTATATCCCTTGTTGTAAGAACAGTCCCATTAAGTGTACTAATATACGTTTACAAAAACAAAAAGGCCCTTCAAGAAGTCCTTTTCACTTTCTCCTGTATGAAAAGAGACCATATGCCATTATAGCTGTGATTAGAGCTAGGGCTGCACCTCCATAAAGTAACATGGAGAACTCAGATGATGGCTCCTGTTCCACTGGAGGCTGGACTGCCGTTTCCTCCATAGGGGCCACTGCTGCCTCCACCACCAGCTCCCCAGTCAGTGGCTCTGCTCGGAGTTCCTCTGACTGGGGAGGCATTGTGGAAGCCTCTATTTCTGATTCAACAGCCTTAATCTCTTCTGGTGCTGTGGTACTTTCATTTGGGGTTTCCATGGCTAGAGTTGGGACCTCCTCTTCAGTAGGCTCAGGTGCTGGCTCAGACTGTGGTTCTGAAGCAGGAACAGGCTCTAGTTCTTCGGGGGAAGAAGCTGCCTCCAGGGCCATTGGAGACAGCTCTGCTTCTAAAGAGACCAAACTTGGAGTGTCTATTACAACAGGCTCTTCCAGGGACATAAGATATGCTGGTGCTGTAGACTCTGCCTCATCTGATGCTGGAACAGGGGGTGTCTGGTCCCTAAATTCCTCCCTGAGTGCAGCCAGATCACTCTCTGTGCCCAAAACGCTCATCATACTTTCCTCTATGACACCGCCTTCACCGCCCTCCTCCAGCAGCTCGGCGTCCTCACGTTCCACATGGACAATGTCCGAGTTGGAGGAGTTGTTTTCACTTCGTTCCTCAGCCAAAGCTACTGCTTCATTGCTGTCCAGGCTCTTGACGTCTTCAGGGTCCATGGCAGCGACCTGCGCCCAGGACTCGTGAACTGCCAGTGACACAGGTAAGCTTTCTGTTTGCCAGGAGCTATGCCCACTGCTGTTGCCCTCGGTGCACAGCAGTGAGGAGGGAGGGCTGAGCTGGTCTGGATGCTGATCTCCTGAGAGGATGTAAATGTCGTTACTATCTTCAGTGATGGTCACGCCTTGCTCCTCCTCTGATTCAAGGACATAGACTTTACCCTGAAAATGGAAAACAGTATTTTATATATTATCGTTATGCAGTTTATTAACATAACATGAATAATGCACATAATTACACAAAAATATGCTAGAGGTGGGGGCAATTTGCAGTACATTAAAATAGAAATATGATTATGCTTTAGCTTTTAATGCCATCTAGTGGAATAACCAAACCATAACATATGCACAGCCCTCTCCACTGTTATGGAACATGTATATTGTGGTTAAGGTCAGTGACAATGTCTCAATGACAAAAGAAATGCATACCAAGTATTTTTTTAATCACACTCAAAAACCATCAGCAGTTCAAAACGCTTGAGTGAACGTTTTCACTGCTGGTGGAACAATTTGATTGGAGTTATTTTGTGGTTTAACTAAATGGAGCAAAGAAAGTTAAAACCAGGATAACAGGCTTGGCAGTAATCATCATAAAAAGGTTTTAGAGCTGCAGGTGCACAAAGGTTGATCTGAGTAGATGCATATGGATAGCTGCACACAGGTCTTTGTCTCAATGGAATGTGAGCAACAGGAATAAGCTCCACAACACTATGTCTAACCTAGTGTCTACTCATTTAAAGTCTGTGTGTGATATGTGAAAAAAGTACATGATACATATGTAGGACTATTACCCAATGTAAACAGCATGTATAAGACTAATCAAGTCATATAGGTTATGCCCTTACATGGACATAAAGACACTAGGTAGAAGGTTATCACACAGTCATACAAAGTAGTTTTGTTCATAGCTAATAATATAAAATACAAAACAGATATAAACCAAATAAAATTTATGAAATGCAAATAGATTAGACCTTAAAAAGTAATTAAATAAAATTAAAGATGGTTGATTAAGCTAAAAGACAAACCTTGGCGTTCCTTAATCTGGCCTGTACATTTCTCCACCCTTAACTCAAGACAGCAACAAACTGTCAATCAGGAGTATGAGCATGTTGCTCAGCCCAGTCCTTCTTGTGACTGCTTTGACACTTTCACTCTTACCAGTGGATACATTTAAGTGTCCAACACAATAGTCTGTCCCAGCTAAATGTTTAAAAAATTTCCTCTAAAAATAAGCTAAAGCTAAAAGGTCTCCAGAAAAAGATGATTCAGTGTACTGCTGCTCTAGTGAGTTTTCATCAATCTACAAGTGGGCCAGTCAAGACTCTGGTGGTAATGTTTTAGAGGATTAGCACACAGCCATTTTAGGATTCCTCTGCCCTACAGACATGATGCTCTATTTCATTTCATGTTGATCCAAAGACACAATGTATGACGTGCAGAATTCACCACGGCACAGGCAGAGACTGATTACATAACATAGTGGAGTGTTGACACAGTGCAGGGTGCAGGGTGATTTGCCCTGACATGGTTAGTAAAGCACTTTGTCCCTTAAATATCAACGCAACCATCAGGCAGGAAGGTTTACGGTGTTCCATTTCAGTAGAAAACCCAATAACTAAAGATTGTGCTGCATATCTGTCACTTCATGGGAATACTGCTTTGACTATCACTATTCAAAGAAGGCACTCTTTATTGCTGTTATCTCCACTAATAAGACTTTAACTTTTTCTATCCTTAAAAATACTGTTGCATAAAGCAGTATGGGTGTATTCAGAAAATGCTGATGCGTAAACTCAGGTGTCACACAGCATTATAAACTTCTGAATGACTAATTCAGGCCAAAGGAAAGGAAATTGCGGACTCGCTACACTGTTATACTGATAAAGCTAACCCCAGGTGTGCTGGATCCCCCTCTGCCGTTGTCCTCCCCCTTGCCCTAGGCTGTGGTCTATTTGGGGGATGAAGGTTTTGTTCCTGTCTAGTCAAGTGTACACTACACTGGTGCGCTCATAATTCTTATTGTATTCAACACAACCAACAAATACAGAGTTTCATCAGTTATATTGAATCAAAACCAATCATGACAGATACTGTCCAAATCCCTCAATAATACATAAAATCAATAAATATAATTTGTCTTATGCTCAACATTACAGTCATTTGAATATTCATGCATACACTATTCAAGTAAACATGTCCTACCTTGCCTTAAAAATTGACAAAACCTGAAAGTTCCAACAGCAGACAATTGTAGTGATGCAGAGAGAAGGACCTGAAGTAGTGTGCAATGCAGCCAGCTGTCAAACTAATGGAGATTGCACTTCTGGCTCATGTGCCCATTCGGTTACTCCCTCATCTCTAGCCCTCCCTCACGTCTACTGCCACTCTCGACTCTGCTGCGCTTCTGTACCTCCTCCCTTTTCTGTTCCCGGTCATCTGTTCAACCCCTATTACGTAAGACTGAGAGTAAGACTGTAGCTTTGTGTTTAGCCATTACATTATTTTAAATGCACATAGCATCTTGGCTTAAGTTTACTCTGTAGCCTTATTAAAGACACAACACTATGTACTCTGTACTCTGTTCATTGATGCACACAGGGCCACAACTCTGACTAAATTGTACAATGAGTAATGCAATTTTTCTTGTTTACAATGGAACCGAAATGAAATAGTATTGCTGTTATAGTATATTCAGTATGGTATAATAAGGCATGCCATACTTTTAACAATGAATTCCATAAACCATTTTTATTAAGTATCAAGGATCACAGTTCCATGCAAATACATTCCACTTCAATCTCTTTTAAGAAAAAAAACTAACTGGAAAGAAGAATAGAACATCACTGATGCCCTCTTGTGGCCATTTGGCTATATACAGTACAGCTATAAATAGCGTCCTAGAGATTTTCTTCCTCACAGTCACTAGTCACTACGCACTATTTAGTCATAGTAGCACTATATAGCCCTTAGAAGACTCACCCATCCTCCTTGTTGGATGATGTACTCTGCCTCATTCTCTTCAAGAAAATGCACACCAAGCTCCAGCAAACTTGACAAAGACTGACCTTTGGCTTGTAAAGCTTGAAGGAGCACCAAAGGCACTAGCACCTAAGAAAATGAAAAGAACAGTATGAACAACACTAGGGAGTTGCACTTACAAAGGATGTTAATGTGTTAAATGTAAACAAAAAAAAATTGTAACAAAAAAGTTTGACATACTTTATTCCAGCCTCCTTCTGTGTGCACGGAGAGGTTTAGGCTTGTTTCTCTGAAGGTCTCATAGTCCAGAGGCCTATAAAAGTTGAAAGTATGCCTTTAGGCTTCTACTATCGCGAAATAAAAATAATCAATAATCAACTTTAAATGTGTGTGTGTTTATACTAGTTGAACTAACCTTGTGAGGAGTGTGTCCACAGCAGTATTTAGGTGCATTTCCAACTCAATGGCCACTTGATCACCCAGTGCAGCTAGACTGTCTTCAATAGAGCTCTCTGGATTTGTGGGATTGAACACTATTGATGTGTGTCTGTCAAAACCTGAGCTGGACGAAGCTGAAACACAATATCCTGGATAAATAATGCTTTTCATCAAATTATAAAAGATTTTCAAAAGGTTTAGAGTAATTAACAAATTGACATCACATACATCCTCTGCTTCTGAAGTAATACTACAATGGATTGTGGAGTAATGTAGAGAATTCATGAGCATGGATTTGTTTACTTACAGAAAGCAATCTCATCTTCAAGTTTTCTCAACTCTTCCTCTACCTGTTCTTTAACCACTGTTGTTCTTTCTGTTTGGCCATCTCCTGCAAAATAAACTCATTTAGAGGCAAAGCCAGCAAAGGCAGTTACTGTAAATTTGGTTATGTCATATACTGCACTATACTTTGCCAGCAGCTTACACATCCTCTCTCTGAGGATTACTGTTGTTTTTTTCCTGGGATTGTTGCTGTTTCAGGGTTTAGTCAGACAGCTAGCTAGCCAACTATTTCACTTTGGTCCATTGACTTGTGAGTAATTACACATGACAGCCTGTCAGAAATTGGACTGGGTCAAGCGGAAAGCAGGGATCAGCTCAACTGACATCTCCACCTATTTTACACGTCAATAAAAGGGACAGGAATCACTTCATCTTCTATTGCTACCTCTGATTAATAAGTTGGTTTGATCCAAAGTAAAGTTACAATTAGTAAGATAAAATATTACTTTTATGAGGAAGAAATGATCATTTGGATAAAACAAGTTAACACAACAAAACCTGCAATGGTGGTCGGATGTTGAATGGCTAACCCAAGTGAACAAAACCCTATGCTGCATTCCTGAGGTCTTGACACACGGTTGCTACAATGAGCTTGTAAAAACACTTATGTCAACTTAAGTCAACTAAAACTCTCACAATGTTTATGAGTAACAAATCTAAACATGGGGAAGAAATGTATTATTTTGTCAATATCACAGCAGTTTACCACGAGGAACACAGGGCGTGCAAACAGGTGGCAACTTGCTTACCATCCCAAATATGTTTGCCATTACTACCACGAGTGCACAGAAATCTATTTGTGTTTTGTGTGATGTGTGAACATAGCACACGTCTGCCCTCTCACCTTGAGCACCGAGCAGTGCTTGTGGTCGGGCAGGTGGCAGTCGCAGGTAGTTCAGCACAATGTATTTGGTCTCATAATAGAACCCCTCAGACACAGACGTGCCAGTGGAGGTGGAGCCAGAGGTAGCCATTGCACAGACACTTTACAATCCCAGGCACATATGTTTATATAGGCCGAGCTGGACGTCAAACCTGTGTCAAACACGAAGAATAAATTAGTGTCAAGTTGTCAACCCTATTGTTAAAACTGTACAAAAAATAATGTTCAACTGTAAACCAAAATAAAACGTCCCTTGGTACACAGTAAAGTGTAAGCATGTCAAAATCTATCACAAAGACAAAACTGTATGAGGAGAATAAAATGCCTCGACATAAAACCACGTGGAGGAAAAGGTGGGCGTGAAAGCCCCTTTGTTAAGCTACACTCAGATGTTCTTTTGCACCGTTATGTCGTTTGATCGTTTAACCTGTGGGCACACTTGACCTTTACCTTGGTCAGGTCGTTTGTAAAATACTGTACATTCTGCATTGAATATTCAGTAGCATATACTGTATAAAAATGGCAACATGGCTGTTATAAACCTCGAAGCGACGATTTCCACACGTGCAACATTTACATGCATTATTCATGTTTGCCTCTTTAGGTAATAAACATAGGAATGACCTCTGTGGCAAGTCTACATAGTAACAGCCAATAATCATGCCCACCAGCCGCTATAACCTTAGCTAGCTTTTGAACATGACATGTGTCGGTCATGGACTATTTTACAAAGGGAAATACATATAATGCATACTAATTTTATCAGCTAGGTGTCAGCTCTTACCGTCCTTGTTCAAAGGCAATAAGGTGTACACAGACGACTGATCTGTAGTTAATATACAACACAAAGCCTTGCCACAGTAGCTACTGTACAGACCACCACTGGCAGCAGCACCACCAAAAGAGAAGTACACGGTGTGCTCTAAGCTGGAGCGCTGAAGACAGGAAATAGTACTGTATTTCCGGACAAGTCCTTCACAATAAAACAGCCGCGGGGAATTGTGCTTTTAATATTGCGGTGCTTCTAATAGTACAACAAAACATGTGGTAAAATGTTGGTAGAAATGAAGTCGATTGTTATATTTAAACGTGTGTTAAAAAGTCACGTACGTTGGTAGCGTTTATAATTTGAAAGTGACTAGCTAATGCGTTGTTTTTGGTACCTTGACAATAAAGGCATGGGAAGCCTTTCGCTGGTTCCCTTACTTTAGTAGTAGTGTTGTCCAAATACTTAATCTTCATTTCAAAAACATTTTACAACTTTATAACAGAAATGGCTCTTACAGACGCAGACGTCCAGAAACAGGTATGTAAGAACGATATCTAAAGCAGACGACCCTAGGCTGCACTCGGTAAAAGTAACGTAAACAAGTTCAAGTTTTACCTAGCGCAACCGCGTAATATCGTAATGACGGTATATACTGTATATGAAGCTTTATTATTGTGTGTGTGGATTGTCATACTAAAGCTACAATATTACCCTTCATAACTGAGTTGTTGAATTTTTATTAGTCAGGTGTAGGTTATAATGTTGCTTAGGGACTACGAGGACCACACATGGTTTGCAAAGCTGTTTATCTGTTATGAAATTATTTGTATATTTTATGTAACCAAGCTCATTTTCAATGTATACATGAATATTAACCAACTGATTTTTGTGGCAGATCAAGCACATGATGGCCTTCATAGAGCAAGAAGCCTCAGAAAAAGTAGAAGAAATTGATGCTAAGGTAACTTAAACATGGATGTAAAATGCATCCATGAACTCCAAATTGTCTCGTCACAGAGTCTTGTGATTTCTGTTAATGGTGCTTGTCATTCTCATGTTGTTTACAGGCCGAAGAAGAGTTCAACATAGAGAAAGGGCGTCTTGTGCAAACTCAGAGAGTCAAAATAATGGAATACTATGAAAAGAAGGAAAAGCAGATAGAACAACATAAGAAAATGTGAGTGTTTTGTCTCTCTGTAATAACCACGTGTCATTTCATTTGTGAAGCACTTTTCAAACACACATAATGTAGCACAAAAAGCTATATATAACTATGTGATCTGGGTATGCATGCACATCGGGAAATGTGACAGGGGTGACACTATGCCTGGTTACCTGTATGGTGTTTCTGATTGTAAAGATGTGTCTACACTAATTTTCATTCTGTTAATTTCCGAATAGCCAAATGTCTCACCTGTTGAACCAATCCAGGCTTAAAGTGCTAAAGGCTCGTGACGACATGATCACGGTAAATAAAATCATGCTATTATTGTTTATTTTTTTAAATGGCTACTCCATATCTATTATTTGTGTACCTTTTGTAGGAGCTGATGAAAGAGGCTCAACAAAGACTTGCAGACATTGCCAAGGATCCTGATAACTATTCTGTACTGCTGCAAGGACTGGTGCTGCAGGTTGAATATGAATAGTATTATATATTATGTAATCACCCCGTCCGTGCCCTCAGATCCTACGTGTGAACACAATAATTTAAAAAATATTTGCCGGATCTTGATTTCAAATTTTAGAGACAGTTACATATCATGACGACACCAAACTAGATTGATTTTGGTACCTCTACGATAAATAATAAGAAATTCATTAACTAATTAATGCCTTGAAGCACCTTAATTGAGCCATATATCCTGATGAACATGAACAAAATCTCATGAATTTTGGCACAGTGGTGTGGTCTGGTGCAAATTTAATTTGCATGCACAATTACTGAGGTCAAATAAAGAATGCCTCAATAGCACCCCCATTTGTCTGTCCTTATGGGACGCTGTACACACTTACTTTGACAGAGAGCAATGAAACTACACAGTGATTCTTCACATCATTTTTTATGACCCCACCCTACAACAAACAAGGAGTTGGCCATATTTGATTTAAATTGGGAGGTCAGGTATATTTGACAGCCTCTAATTTGCACATACTTTGCCCGATTAGGCTCAAACTGAAATACCGTATGGGTAAGGGGCTGATGTTTGGGGCCGTTTTGCTTGTATACATCTTGCTGCCAGGGACAACAGAGTAGGCCTAGTTTGAACTGGGCATGCTACAGACAGTACAAATATTTTCTCTTTTCAACTGGCTAACAGAGATCTCATCAATTGTTTTGTGTATTTTTAGGGATTTTACCAACTTCTGGAATCAAAAGTGACCGTTCGCTGTCGGCAACAAGATGCAGAAATGGTTCAGGTACTAAATTGGTGTACACTATATTTGATATAAAAATGGTCTGCTTCGTAACTGTTTATTTAAAAATATATTTTTTTATGACAGGCTGCAGTTAACAAAGTTGTTCCTATTTACAAAGACTCGGTAAAAAGCAACATTGTTGTAAAGATTGATCAGGAACGTTTTCTTCCATCAGATATGTAAGAACCTCACACTAGTGTAAAACTGGTGTTAAAATCCTCTTTGTTAAAAGATTTCTTTGTTTGTGTTCATTTTTTAAATTGTTCTGTAGATGCGGAGGAGTGGAAGTATACAATGATAATGGGAAGATTAAAGTCGCCAACACTTTAGAAAGAAGAATCGAACTTATACTCCACCAGGTAGTTGCATTTACCTGTGTTTGCCTGAAGAGGGAGACCTTGTCTTGTTACTACCTAGGTCACAGCTCAGGGCTTTTAAAACTGGTAATTTAAATAAATTCCGTTCATGTTTGCCTGTAGTAGCACTATGTATGAGTCGTTTTTTGTTAGTGTATATAAATATATATATATATAGCAGCAAAATGAAAAATGCAGTTGACCAATTGCTTACTGAATAGAATAAAATGTAAACATTTGTATATATTCTATATTTTAAAATAGTTGTATTTTGACTTCTTTCAGATGATACCTGAAATCAGAGTGGCCTTGTTTGGGGCTAACCCCAACCGCAAGTTCATGGATTAATGGTGGATGAAAAGACCATCACGGACACAGGTGACATCAGACTACTTTATTTGGAGCCCGTTAATGTGAGAGAATCATGGTGTAACCTGTGAAATATTGTTTATATATATTTTTTATGTTACAATCTATAAATTGTAAGCAAACATGGTCATTTTCAAGTAAGAATAAATAAAGGTCCACAAAACAAAAAGCTATTTTAATTTTTTAATTACAGTTTACAGAATTTACACAGGCCTTGTTCACAAGTCTATTAGTCTAGCAAATATTGTAGCTACACTAGCTAAAACGTTTCTGGCAATACATTTTTTTTTAAATACCACAGAGTGGACTTATGGTAAACAGTTGGCAGGGCAGTGTGCTAAATTTGTGTTGGTAAAGGAGCAAAATATTTATATATTTCTTTAATTACTTTTTGTTTTCATTAACAAGATTATTGACTGTCTAGGGTCAGATGAATAGCCCAACTTCACTAGAGCCAATGTTTGGTTTCTGTAGTACTGTAGATAATATAGCAAGAATTCAGACACTGCAAAAGAGGATTCAGACTTGTTTTATTACAGTTAACAGAACTTCCTCATTGTTGCTTGTACACTTAACAGTGTCCTAAATGCTAAATCAAACATCACTTGTACAAGTCATTACAATTTTTTATATTTGGAACCACCAGCAACGATAAGGCTTTAATTGTGTTTTTTTACATCAGTGGCAACATTAAGTATAACCTTTACTGTATGATGCTTCTGGCATTTTAAAGTTGAAGTCTCCTTACAGGCAGGAAGTGAGCTGCATGTGTACGGGTATATTGTACACTAATACTGGGATTAAAGCATTACCATCAGATTAACATATGACCTTAGAGTCCTGACAGACAGCACTTCCCAATCCAGAGGGAATCCAAGATTACAACTCACAGATAGAGTTGGAGGAATGAATAACAGGGCTGGTACAAGATTAGATTAAACAAGAACATTCCAACTTTCTAATAAAGCAATATGCCACATTAAAAAGTGTTGTCATAAAAACACTGCAATTAGTTACATACATTTTACATGGCCACACATATTTTGTTTACAGGCATAAACATTCTGCCACAGCCACTATGTAATCTCTTCCGGAAGAAAGAAACAGTCCATCTCATTACAGCAAGCAAGCATAACCCAAACAACATGAGATTAGCCTCACATGCTGTACACAGAAAGCTTGTGACCCACAGAACTCCTGTGGCGGAACTGTGAATAAAGTAACAGGCTGACCCATATTTTAGTGAAGAAAACATACTTATATCACATCCTTTATATGGTTAGATGCTTCTGTCCATCTCTTCAACTGTGACAATCATTCAATACAGATAAAGGCAGAGCACATGCAACATAACTGCCACCGTCCCATGAGTGCTATCCTAGCAACTCAAGTACTGCCTCTCCTACACCGAGGAAGTAGACACCCTGGGCAATGCCGAAAAGTGGAGCGATGACTAGAGCACGACATGTTGCTCCTTTCAGGAATGCCGATGGGCCCTCCCTCTTCATGATGCGCCTACAGCAATATACAAATGGCACAATTTTGTATGTTTCTAAATGTTTAAACTAAAATGATCAATGCATCCAGTCCCTACCTTGTGCAATCGGCTATTCCTCTGTATGTGTCCTCTCCTTCGCCCTTTTGCAAGGTCTGTATTCTAGTTTTGATGACTGCATATAGACATGTAAAATAAATACATTCAGACGTCAGGGCATTTAAAAAACTCAGCAGAGCATTATTGGCTCAAATGGCCAATATTTGAAAGAGCCATGCACTTTTTTACACATTTGTTTGTAATTAATGATAAAATAGCATAAAACAAAGCATTCCAGCTGGAGCAACTTTTTTGTTTTCTTTTGCACTCACCATCCAATGGGGTAACAGCAACAGCTGCTATGGAGCCAGCCATGCAGCCTGCCACAAAGGACTGCCAAAATGGTGCTCGGTCGTCCACACCACTGTGGCTCTCGCGGCCAAGAGCATTGAGGTTGGCAAAGAGTGGGAAGTAGATCATTGAAAAAGGGACATCCCTGAAAAAAAATCAATGTTACCTTATTTAAACAACATAAAAGCTGAACAATTGTGACAGTAATCTGAAAACATTTGTAATAGATGGTGTTGGATACAAACATTGCTGCATTATTTAACTGCAGCGTTGTGACCAGACATGGAGGAATATATTGATCTGTGCTTTGTCCGCATGCCAGCAAATACAAGCCAGGTTATGTGAAACTAATTTGTGCACTGATGACATTATGTAGCTTTGGAAAGAGAGCAGTAGCATCAACTATATGTTTAATAGTTTAATAAAAAGAGTAGCATTGTGAAGTGTGTAACCTCATTAACGTGGCCCCTGCTCCCCTGTAAAGGCCAGCGAGGCCACGAGTCTTCAGCAGTTGGACTGTGAGGCCCATGGCTGAGGGCCTTTGAGGAGGGACCTGTTGTCCTGATGAATGAGCCACAAGTGATGGAGCTGGAGCAGCAGCAGCAGTCTGAGCAGGTGCTTGGGCTGGCCTCTGAGCAGCTGTTAGTCACATGTTCAGGTTCAGGTTAGAGCATTTATCACTATACACATTCTGAGTGAGATTTTGACCCACCTAGCCTCCCTGCATCCTGCAGCTGGATTTTAAGCATCTCCATAGGAGTGGTCACCACGACTTGACAGGTCCCAGCACCACAGCCTGCCAGTACCTCTCCCCATAAAGGCAACCGTCTGGTGACACAAGCCCAAAAGATTTTCTATTTTAGTTTAGGAATATAATTAGTGTAGGTATGTTGATGTATGATTTTAATATATGTATAAAATTGTTAAAACAGATTTTGTAATATTAATATTGTAATATCCTAACATATGAATAGAAATAACCCTCTATAAAACAGAAATAAATGTGTGATTCTAAAAGCTACAAAAACACAAATTAGACTTTCATTAAAAGTAAGATGGGGACATCATGTTTGTAAACATGTATGAGTAAAAGTGAAAAGGTGAAGTTACTGTAAAAGTACTATCTACTACACCATTACCCATCTTTGGAGAGCTTTTGTCTAAAAACATCATTGGCTGCCAACTTAATGGCCTTTTCAGGAGTGACCAGAGTAAGGTTTACTGCTGCACCTGAAATAGACAAAAACTAATGACATTAGGCACTGGTTATTATGATAGAAAGATTGAGGGCTTAAGCGAGGGAAACAACAGCGTAGGTGGACAGATTAGTGTATCGTAAAGCAGAGTTGTAAAGTTGTTTGTCACAGGGATTAGAAACCTAAAGTATACCTCTGTAGCATCCAAAGTAGCCTTCTGAGCGTATGGTCTTTGCAAGACAGTCCATCCTAAAGAAAATAAAAATGTATGTACAGTATTATAACTATTTTACTCTTTTTGGTCAAAGGAGTGAAAAGAGTTAAACATCTGTGCCGAAGTTAGGTTTTGGATAAAACCCACTGTTTGTCCCACTATGACTCATGGTGGAAAACCACACTGAAAATGTCTGCTGCCACACCCAATCTGCAGCTCTTCTAGGTCACTGACTTTATTCGGTTCTCTCAACTAGAATGCATACTAAATGACCATTGCTCATCAAGGAAATGCAGACCCTTTAATTGGGTTTTCTACAGAATTACAATAAATAAGGTCTATTTGTGGGAATGAGAGTTTAGGCTGTATATTTTACTGCTAAAACTCTGTCTATATACAGTAATACAGTGTATAGTAGTACAGTATTTGCTTGTATTTTAAATTAGGTTTAGTGCTTTATTGGGGGCAATATAATGTTTAAATTTAAAGCCAAATTTCCAAGCAGTAATGATGATTCTTCTCTGATGGCTAACATTGGCAAAGAGCTATTATGGGTTAACTTTATTTAGGGAAGTCCTACTCACATGCCTTTGTAGACCTGGACGCCCTGCTGGTTCTGTAGGCGGGTCTTGGCCAAGTCAATAGGAAATACACATGTCACACCAACCAGGCCTGCCACGCCTCCATTAATCAGCTTAGCGGGGAGGCTGCAATAGAGATTAACATAGACACACACATACATGCATGCATGCATGCATGCACACAGTCCATTTACATGTTCACAAAGGAAGAACCCATACAAACACCCATTCATATCCACAGATATAAACAAAGAGGTCATATTCCAAACAGTCACACAGAGAGGAAACATAAATTAAAATATACACATTTTTACCACAATCAATGAAATAAAGGCATATAACATGTACCTTATTTTCTTGTCTGTCATCCTGCTTGTGATTGGGCTCTAAGGCCCACTACTTTTACTACTTCTCCACCACAGCCTTCTGGCAATTTGGGTTATGGCTTTCTTCACTTGTTTTCACACTTCCTCTTTTTTCCGTCACTTGGGCACAGAGCCCAAATGGTCACTGCAGCTTGCCCCTTTCCAGCCCACACAGCACATACAGTCCAGAGAGTGAAGTTAAGACTAGTGTCACCCAGAATCTACACCTGCACTCCCTTTCCAATACCTGCATCAACAAAAGACATTGTGTTACCACAAAAGTCCACAATTTTATTGTTATTCTAGTCCACAAGTTATTTTATTCTAAGCCATATAGAGGCATTACAATGAACTTGAAATGGTTTTGAAATATTAATGTAGGGTGTGCTGTTGGATCAAAGACTAACCACATCACACACAACAGAGAAAATTCATTCACAAACTTAGAAAGAAAAGCTGCATATATCAGGACCATGTGGGGACTGAACATCTTGAGTCCCTCTAATCTGCTAGCTAAAAGGGATAAGAGTATTTGATCTAACAAGGAAGACAGAGCAGACAATGAAGAGTTTACCAATATTATTTTACAGCATTCAGAATCCCCCGCTTACTAAAGTCTGACAGGGACAATAGTTTAACATTTGTTTTTGTAAGAACTGTGTTATAGAAACTTTTGTAAACATTCCAATAATTCTGAGGAGTATCTGTGTTTTCGATGAACTTTGTGTTGCTCTTTTTCTCTCTTCATTCCCCTTTTTCCTCAGCTCACTAATTAATCTCTGTCTTTAATCTCTGCATCTCTACTGGGTCTATTTTTACATTTGTACTCCCCCACATTGTCCTGACTGTTTTCTTAGTTTAGCTTGTTTGCTTCCATTTGACTATTTTAAAATGAAATATTCCATTGTTTTATGTTATTTTACTTTGCTGCTCTTAGCCTCAGTGCCTTTCACAGAGCCTCTTTCTGGGAAACTTTCTTTCAGCTCACTCTATTCACACTAATTGAAGACCCTGCCAAAACACAGATGAACGTGCACCCCAAGCCAACCTCCAAGCTCCCGGACCCCAGCTTCTCCCAGTCAACTCTACAACAGCACTGCTTCATGACACACTAGGAAAAAAATTGTGTCCAACCACTGAAATATCACAGTGGGAAATTAAAAACTCTTACCTCTCTCAGTGCATCCCGCAGGCAGGATCAGGCTGTCCACTTTCTTTTCACTTCAACAATGTGTGGAGTAATGGTAGTCAAGCGAGAGCGATCTGAGAGAGCCAGCCGCCACTCAGGGGCCGTTGCACAAACAGCAGCATTGTCCCAGTGTCTAAATCCCTCCCTCTCGTGGTGATTCCCAGTGTGACACAGTCCCAGCCGCACCGCTCTGCACTAACTCAACTCGACATAAACTCATGCCTGTGGAGAATCTGCCAAAACCCATGCAACACACACCATCGCACACCTGCAGTAGTGTGTACTTCTGAAACTATTCTTCTACAACAGTCACAAAATCATCAATGCATTTCCTAACGAGCCCTCTATTTATAAAAGACTATTACATAATACCTAAATACTAACTGAATGCCTAATGTTTACCAACAGATGTTACTGATACTAACCCCCCACATGTGATGATTTCGGAAAAACACCATCAGTCGCCTCCTAGTGACCTTTGCACAACTGATTGATATTGATTTCTGTTCACGGAAAAAGTGATAATTTGATTGATCAAAATATGAATAGTGTATGTTATTGTTAAATCTTAAAACAATAAGGGGTTGTTAGAAAGGATCTAGATTTAATAATGGAATATTTTTATAGTCAGAACATTGGTTTAAAAAGGATAAAAAGTTTAAACAGTTTGTTCTCGGCTAAATTCCATAATGGATGTAAAATATGAGAACAACCACAAGATAACACACAGAGCCTGGTTAAAAAACATTAGTAAAATTATGTTTATTGAATGTAGTGATTTGTATACAGTTAGCATTTTGGATAGAGGTCAAATTCCCGTTTAGGTTTTGCTGGAAATGTATGATGACCTCAATAGTTGTTTCATTGTATGCTCAGAATTCTATCCCTCACAGCTGATCTGTTTTCTCCATGTTGCTGATGTTCCAGGACCATCAGGCAGAATTTTAACTGGTTAGGGTTAGGGCCAGGCCATTGGGTAGGGTGTTATATTTGTCCCTGTGTCTGGTTAAGGTTAGGGCCAGGATACCAAGTGGTTAAGGCCAGGGCCATGATTAGGGTGTTAGAAAGATGGTTGTGGACCAACAACTAGAACGATGGTCCAGGAACTTCAGCAACACAGGGAAATCAGATCGACCCCGGCACCATAAAGACCCACAAAACCTGCTTTTTGTTTAGTAAACAACCGTTTAATGGCAAGATTTTTATTTTTATTTTTTTTTTTTAATGAAAGTTAAGCCATAAAAGGTGGCATTTTACACTATCCAACCACACACTATACTGCAACCACACACTATACTGCAGACTAACAATAGTAATTTTTCTGGCCCCGCCTCCCATTAAAATATTTAGGGCTATAGAATGTGGTGACGTCACCTGCAACTCAGAAATACTGGTGTTCAGAGCCATAGATATAAGCACTATGGTTCAGATATTGCCATGTACGTTAGTTATTATTAAGTATATTATAAATTAGAATATTACATAAAGCCTTTGCCAAGGAAGAATTTCCTGAATGGAACAGACGACCTCAAATGAATTTTTTTATTGCCTTTCTTCTTGCGCCACCCTTAGGCCAATAATGCAATCTGCAACCCAGCCCTTCTCGGTAAATGCCGAATAAAATTAACATTCTTTAGTAGGTTTATCAAATCATCTTGTTCTTTAACGGAAAGTAACGCTAATTTAGCCCCCTCAAATTCAATTCAACACCTGTTGAATGTATTATTTTTTCTTACTACAGACCTCAGCAAACATTTTCGCCCGACAGAGGGCGTTCTAGTGCTGTTTATCTCCTTTCGCAACAGTTTTGTGGTTGTGATGTTTTGTGATGTTAGTGGTTGTTATCTCATCAAATCAACATTTAAACGAGAAGACCTAGGCCTAGTTAACTGTTAGCTTTAACTCATACAGACAGACTTTGGTCCGTAAAAAATATAATGCCGTTTTAAAATAAGAAACGGAAATAAATAAATACATAATAATAATAATAATAATAATCTAGGTAAAACCTCAACAAAATAATGACACATACATAAGTGGGCAATTTAACTTAGCCTACCTTTTTAAAACTTTTTTTATTTGAATCCAAATGGTGTTGAATATTGCTAAACTAATGAATGGCTATAGCACTATTGAGTCAGGGGTGTATTGTTTGTTATTGTTTTTTTGTTTTTATATCATACCAACATATACAGATACATGCGTTTTTATATATGTTTGTATATCATTATCAATAAATGTTCTATACAAAAAAGAGTAGTTTACAGAGGGACCAAGTTGGATTCATAAGTACTAATGAGCGAGTGCCACCCCTGATTATCGTAAAGTGGTCTGGCCCTCCCCATCTGCTCACTCCGGTGAGAGTTGAGATTGTAGAAGCACTATCCGGGTCGCAATGGCAACCGCTCGTAGAGAACGGAAGAGGCAACTTTTATCGCATTACTAAAACCTGTTTAATGTTACATATTGGGTGTAAGACGTCAAGGAAACTACTCTCTGATGTGAAAAACAAGCGCCACGGAATTTCTTCAGTCCGAAAATGTCCCAGGGATGTACAATTTCTGTGGAAGAGATCCAGTCTTGGTGGGAAGTCCCCGCCATAGCCCACTTCTGTTCACTGTTCAGGACAGCCTTCAACCTCCCAGACTTTGAAATAGAGGTAAAGGGCGAGTTTTCTTTATTTAGAAAACGCGAGTGGTTGCTACAACGCAAATAATACGTTGTTTGTGTGAGCTTTTTTTGTGTAAACGACTGTTGTATAGTGTGTTGTATAACTGGCTTAGCTGTATTCACGGAACTTCCCGTCTATTAAAATGACTCGTAAAGGCAATCCTGTTAGGTAACTAGCCTCCTCGTTAGCTCAGCGTAAGGCTAGCGTTAATTACCGTCTTGTAATGTGAAATAAGTAACAATCTGACACTTGTACTTATGGTTGACAGTGAACTTTATAACTATTACTATTCTTCTGAAACATTGCGGCGCTCTTGTTCTCAAAAAAGCCAAGACATAAACCCATGTGCCACTCGTTTGTTTTCATTGAAGTCACCGCTCGCTTGGCTGACTAGCATACATTGTTTTAGTGCAACTGAAAGTACAACAAACAGCTTCGCGTAAAAAAAACTACATAAACATACATGGCAGTTTGATTCTTGGTCTATTAACTTTTCCCACTTCAATTTGGTTTTGCTTAATATTTGGACTATGGTGACTTGTTTTCGTGCCCGTTACAGGCAAATAAAGTTAAGTTCATGGCGTGAGGTCGGGAGTATTGTCTTGCGGTGTAAGCCATCTGGTCTGGGGACGCAGATGCTGTTCGGTCATTGTTTGCTCGTTTAAGCCCTGTTTTGACGTAGTTGGGCTGTTTATTTTGATATTTGTTGGCTTTTTTACTAAGAGAAGTCTCATTATCGTGTAATTTGACATTTTGTGTATACATAAAGTCGCCTAAAAGTTGTTTGTAGCATATTTAACTTTTAACTCACGTGGTTCCTGAAAGTGTTTGTCTTCACTATGATTGTTCACGCAACTTTTCTTTATGCGTATGAGGAGTTAATGTATTATTTCATCAATCACTTTACGTAAAATTGGTGTAGTCAGCTCAACATCACGTATCAACAGTCTCCATCACTCCCGTGCTGAATCCCCACCCCCTCGGGTCTCAAACACTGGCAGCCATCGCTTTGTTGTTGTACGACGTGCAAGACAGATGGGGGATCCAATCCAGCGCCCACTTTTCTGTTAAAGTTATGTCTTCCTCGCTGTGGTGCTTGTCTTGCTAATAAATACTTATAATTTGTTTTATTGGTTATGTTTTTGTCGATCTTTAACACGTTCAAAACATATTGAGCCCTATTTTTCTAGTCAGTGGTGTAAGCCTTGCATCACATTGAAGATCTTGGATACTCCATTCCCTCCTGACCTTCTCGCTTAACCAACTTAGAAGCATATACATTTTTAAAATGATTATTTTTAATATAATTAGAGGCATATTTGCATTGCTGTAATACAGAAGGCCAAGAGCTGTAGTGGCATGGGTCAAACTTTGTTTTAAGTGTGATAGCTATTCCCAGTAGATTATCTGTTAAATTGATTATCTCAAAAATAAGGTATTTTTGTTAACACTAGGGAAGTAATCATATAGAAATGCACTCAGCCTTGTTTAATACGTTTTTTACATGTATGCTAGTTGACAGTATTTCATACATTAAGCAATTTGCAGCCTCACTGTTCCCCTATATAGGTTACCCTACAGCACAATATAAGGCTGGACTGAATCAGATTTTGGGATGTAGAACCGGATGTTCCAAAGTCTAAACACTTGTGTCCACTGTGTTTACTTTTTGTGGACTTTGTGTGTGCATGTTTTTCTTTTTTCCCCATAGTGAGTAGTTGGATTTGTTTGTTTTGCCTAATGTGTCACACAAGCAACAAGACAAGCTGCCCCGGGCACTGTTCGTACTGTAACTGACAATATTCAACTCTCTTCTTCAACTTGGATATTCAGCTATTGCGATCAAAAGAGCTTTACATGATTCTGGTTGAATTACTCAAGTATTGGGGGGTGTAGAGGGGGAGGGCAGGAACAGGAAATGACTGTCAGTAGTCATGACAGAGTGGGAGGTGTCGAATGATTTCACTGAGGTCTGGCTTTTAGCGTCAACATTGTCCAGTGCTTCCCTATGGACATGTTGTCTTCTTTATTATGATATGAGAAGCATATTATGAGAAGCTTAAGTCAATTTTATTTTCATAATGGGTGATTCCACAGCTGTATACTTTCCAATCCATTCATTAGCATCATTATGGGAGTGGTGAATATACTGTGTTTCTTACTCAATTACTATATTTATCAGTATCAAACACTTACTTGGGTTAAAACATTTTGGATGAAAACTCAGTGGCATTACTGTGTGAATGCATATGGCTTCTTTGTTTACTTGATCAAAACTGTAATATTGTAAACCTAAAATGAAAAGAAGTGAAGTGCCTGTCCGGGTGTAAAAAGGACCAGTGAACTACTGTTTTCTTGTGCCATTTGTGACTGCCAGTCTCTTTTTAGTATTGTTAAGTCCTCTTGACACCACTGGACACTGGAGCATTTACCCCAATACTCTGCGGGTTGTGCCCTTCGAGGCAAGGTCCTGTGTCACCCCCCACTGCTCCCTGGCACCACGTTTGGCACGCCGTCGTCATGTCTCTGTCTTGATCTAGTGTCAGTCATTAACCATTGGTTCTTGTGGGCTATTTTGCACATTCTTTTATAGACTTTTCAGCTACAGTTGGTTATTCTTACATTTGATAACCACGTTGAATATTGCAATGTTGATATTTTTTGCAATATTTGATGCAATTAAGCAGAAATAGTTCCTTTTTTTACTAGTTAAGATTGTTCAAAATCAAAACTAAAGACTAAGCATGGACCTAAACAAGGCCAAAGTAAGAATTATGACTAAAATTCTTAAAGAAGAGTAAATCGGAATAAAAGATTATGTCAGTATTGTGATATACAGTTCTTAATAAGACGAATACTTTGCAATATACTTTGCAGCTGTTACTAATGCCGCTGGGAAGTGGAAATAAAGGTATACTGTTTTTCAAGCTAAAGATTTACTTTGTTGGGATATTATTTTAGTATCACTGTTTATTATTATTTTTTATTTATGTCTTGCCTCCTCATTTAACATGCTCTTCAGTAATATAAGACATCTATCCATGACATATTAGCTTACACTATTTATGTTACCACTATTTGCCTTTCTGTTGAACGAAAGTGGTGTGAGCATGACTTGACTTATTCACAATATAAAGTTTGGCACAAGGCTGACTGATTTGATGATTTTATAGAAGGGAAGATAAATTCGCTCTCCATCTCCTACACTTATCGGCCCCCACTCTCCGGTCCCCACAGCCCCTGGCATCACCATGACGAAAGCCCAGATGGCAGTTGTTTCTTTGCCCCCTCCTGACGGCTGCGGGCTGGGTGCTTCTGCTGCCCCTACAGCCCTTCTTTTTGTGAAGCCCCCAGTGTGGTTGTAAAAGAGATTTAGTCCTATTAGATCTGCTAAACAAGAGGGCAACCTGCCTCAGAGCACGTCCTTGTTTCTGTTGTCTGCAACGCAAATGGATTAGGAGGGGGGTTGTAAGCAAGTGTTGTTCCTTCGTGGCACAACATTAATCAGTGCTTACACATTTACTCCAGATCTAGTTCATTCTGAAGTATAAGTCATAGGATTTAAGCGGCATTTCTTATTCTATGTAGTGCTTGTTTTGCTTACTTGTTTCTACAGGAATAGTGATTTAAGGCAATGAAAATGTAAGCTTATTCTTGCATGGACATATATTGTTGTTTAAAAAAAAAAGACTCCCAGACCACTATTGACTGTATTTGCATTTTATACATGAGGAAATTGAAGTTAGTGTGTGCTCTTTCTAACACTATATCAAATACTTCGGCATAGGTTAGTGCACTGCTCTCTCCTGTTACCATCCTGTAGGTGTTTTCTCACAGCCGTAATTAATAGCACCCCTACCTAGATCCTTTCCTCAGTAGATCCTAGAGGGGCTCCACTTCAGTTGATGTATTTGTGGATTTTCTTTTCAATGTCTTCATAAACTCCACTGTCCTTGGGCTCTGTGTAAGCAAGTCATATTGTTTGTATCTAGACATGAAACGGAGAGTTAGTCTAATCACTATTATGATCTTCAAAAACTTAAAAGGAAAGAAAACACACAGAATAGGAGACTTATGGATGCCCAAGTTTGTGTCGTCAATGAAAATAACCCCACTCAGTCTCAATAAGCTCTTGCTGCTTGTAACACCCACCTAGTAGAACAACAACAGTGTCATCTCAACTTCCTGTTTCCAAACCCTTTGATTCCAGATTACCCCTCCCTCATCTTTAGCTTGTGTCTTCACTTGTGTCCCACTCCCTCCCACAGGCACATACCCTTAGTCCTTTTCACTGCTTCCATCAACAACCTCTAACACGTTCTTTCCATCTTTGAAACTTTTTGCCAGTTCAAGATGTAGTTGCATGTCTTTATTTAATTCCCCTTTTCCTGCCACTAAAGGGTGTTTTGTCACAGTGTGGCCCCTCCCCCTCCTGTGATTGACAGGTGGGAGCAGTTGTATATAGATCAGATGGTTTTACATGCACTGAGGGGGGATCACACTCACTCTCTGGGCTCGCCCCATTGTTGGTGCTCCCCATGGTTCCCTCACCCTGTCTCCAATTTGAAGCCACAACATGCTCCTCCAGCTCCAGCCCTCTGAGGCACTGCACTATAACAGTGGTGAAAGTTTGATTAAATAAATAAACTTTCATAACTTATAGCTGCTATAAGCAATGATAGATTTTGAAATGTATAACAATATAAGGTGTTAATGCATCCTTGTGTACACAGTGCAGGCAGCTCTAAGTAGTTATGTTGTTACTACCACGCAGATGAAATACAACCCTGAAAAACCGGTTTGACCTCAGTGTGTATAAAGGCTCAGTGAATCATGTGTCAAGACTTGACTCTGTAGCTTACTCATTGCTTGATTAAACCATCATAGTTTTGAATTCTCAAATTGTCATACAAAATGGTGTTTAGCACTAATTGTTTTTAGCACTAAATGCTACTAACTGTAGTATCTTGATAATAAGGACGTTTTAACTAACACTATGAGTAAGACTATGATCCTTCTCTACAAGGTTAAGACAAGGGAGATCAAAACAACCAATCAGCTTTATGTGTCTTCATTGGTCTAAAAGTGCTTTAGTCAGTGTGCCATGGTGACTCATCTGGTGGAGTTTATACCATGTACCAGAGCGGCCCAGGTTCAGTTGCTAACTCCATGTTATAAAATAGTCATAAAATAAATCCCAGCGCTGAACTTCTTGATTTAGACGTGTTGGTGTAATCACAAGAATTTTTAATACATTTAAAGAGATTGTTTTTAATGTGTAAGTTGGTGATGTTGGGTGAAGGTTTTTGCGTATTTCTTGTTGACGCAACCTGGACACTCAATGCTGTCTGTTCACCAGTCCCTTCTCATAGCCTTGGTCTTGACATTGGCCCCGTAATAAAACTCAATTGAGTGGGTAAGCTGGCTCTGTAGCCTTGTGAATTAATTGTGCTTTATCATTCAAAGCTACCTGCCATTCTTCCAGTTCACATAGTTCTTCTGTGAGCATGAGCAAATGGTATTCTGGAGGGCCAATTGGATTAATTGTGTATGTCTAATATGAAGGGCTGGTTTGGGTTTCTATGGGTTTCTATCTCCTGGTGCAATGTGGATCGGGCGGTGGTCGAAGGCGGGAGTTCCCTGCTTAGACTGCTGCCTCCGCGACCTGGTTTCGGACAAGCGGAAGAAAATGGGTGGATGGATGTGTTTCTATCTCCTCACTCTGGCTTTAACAGTAACTGTAAATCACATATTACATCACTACAAGAACCAATGAAAATTAAGATTGTCAGATGTGCCTGGCAGTGAGTCAAAGAGGTTGATGATGAATCTGATGAGCGACAAGTCCTGAGGATGCTGAGGCGTTTCCTGTGGTGGGTCATGTGGTGGGAGGTGGTTCCGTGTGGGGGCAGATGCTGTTGTCAGATGATGGTTGGAGGAACCATGTGTGAGATGAAAGTGGGGGCGGGGAGTGAGAAATAAAGAAGCCTTTACACAACAAACAGGCTCTCCCTCCCCCTTCAGTAAGCATCCACACATCCTCCAACTGCTGCTGAGATGGAGCCCACAGGAGCTGTTAGCAATAAGAGTGAGGAAACTACCATCACTACTGCACACTATACATAGCCTTGAGCACACAATTGACGTCCTCAACAAACCACTATCACTGCACACTCATTTATTTTATCTTCAAATACCAACACACTCCATTGGGTCTTTTGTCATGGTAATCCTGTATCTGTTCTGTCTAATAATTGTTGTCTTTATTGATGTTGGCTTGTGGTTATCTGCAAGGTTAGGCTGCCATATGATCAAAGAAGACAATGAATAAATGTACAACTTTACAAAATATGGGCTTGTTCTATTGTTTTTAGCACTGTTTTACCAAAATGAACGATTACAAGTTACACAAGACAGAACAAGCATGTCAACAGTGTTTCTCCATTAAGTTAAATAGTAACGGTATAATTTACTTTGCATTTAGAACAGTTTTGGTAAACAAGGTATACAAAACATCAGTGTGGTTGGGGATGATTTCCCTGTTTGTGTGTGCATGCCTTTTGTGTGCACTTAAAAGTGAGATGACAAAATTAAAGGCAGGAAAGATGTTTTTTTTTTCTTTAGGAAATGATGTTGAGTGAAAGAATAGTCGGCCCTCTTGATTGTGAAGGGTTGATTGCTGTGGCCATGACACACTTTGACTAAGCCTTGACTCCCCATTCCCCATGTTATTACCTATGTTTTTCTAATGTTTTCAGTAGCGTTGGCATGAATGACAAATTCTTTGAAAAAATCCTAGATCAACACAGTGATCCATATGCACTCCTAAAATAAACTCTTCTACATAGAAGAGGCTGTGACTGTTGGACTGGACACCCCTCCAGAAAAAAATACAAAATAGAGACTTATCGTTCTTTGTTTCTATTAATGACAACAATCCAAATCATTAAAATCATCTTAATACAATGACAGGTTACCAACACCACAGAAACAACAGTAATGGCCTAATGAAACAATGTCATCTGGCAAGAAGCTGAAAAGGTAGGAAAACTTGGAAGTAGCTGTTGCAGTCCTGCAACTCAACAGCAGGTTGCAGGAGGTTTTAGGAGTGCATGTAGGGGAAATTAGCTGCCTTGACCGAGGTATGCACAATCAGAGTGCTTTCTAGTTACTTCCACCAGGAAGGTTATGTTTTCATTAGCGTTGGTATGCGTGTGTGTGCAAATGTCAGAATTACCATTTGGATTGTTTTAAGCGCAAACTTCTCCCTATTGCTTATCTCATTGGGGCCTGTGTCTCCCCCGCCCTCTTGCGTAATCTTGACACTTGGAGAGCGGTTGCAGTGCTACAGCCGGAGCAAGGGATACAGTCTTGTTGTCAGTCTAATGTGAAAAATAATGCTTAATAAAAACCACCAGGACACAAAAGGTTGTTGACGAACTACAGCCCAAAAAATACGCAACACCTCTGGTGGATTTAGAGCCACTGTCTAGAGCCATTTTCTTTTAAAATTGTGTGGAATTGTGGACACTGTAAACAGCTTCATACTATAGCAGTGTGCTCCAGCTCTCAATCATTAAAACAGTTTTTATTTGACAAAAGTTGGCCTTATAGTCACAGAGAAATGCTCATTAAAAGTTACGTGAAATTACCAGTGGCGATTCAAAGAGCAGCCGCTTCAGTGAACATGCACCTCCTGTTCTCACAAAATCACACAAAGCTTCCGTAAAATTAAGATTCACCTGGTCTCAGGCAGGAGCAAGCGGGCAGATCAAAACACATCGGGTCCAGAGTGTCAAGTCAGCATCGGTTTGAGCAAGTGTGGAGAGCACTGGTAACAACAGCCTGCTCTGCTCTTCTCCTGGTGCATGTCCCGTGACACTCAACTGCCCTTGAGTGCCTGTCAATCAAGTTCCGGAGCACCGAGGAAAAATGCAATGAAAACGCATATTCTCGGGAACCCTAGGGATCTCTTGGGCGGACAGACAGGCTTCAGGAACGGGCGGGAACAGGATTGAAAAGTCAGTCCCGTGAAGGTCTCTAGTTTCCAGTAGCATGTGTCTGTCCATCCATCCGTCTACTTTACTCAAAAACTACTGAACGGATTTCAAGGAAGGGAAGGTCATGAATGACACGTGAACAATTGATTTCACCATTTTGGGCGTTATCCAGATCACCGTCTGGATCGAGGATTTTTTTCTAAAAATGGCATCTGTTAGCCCACAACACAAGAGAAAGTGCTCCTCACAGAAAGTGCTCTTATGTAAATAAATTCAAAACAGTGCAAGTGTATAACATTTTTTTAAATGATGTGCTGTGCCAGATGATATTGTTTTATTTAATTTATTGGATTTATTTGATAGGGACAGATATATCTAGTATATCTAAAATACTACATTATAGAATGTAGTATTAACAACATATACAGATGCAGACAAATACAGCAGTGGGACTAAAACACACCAGTTAAGACATATTAAATATGAACGCAGCGCTGTTTTTGACAGTTTTTAAAAGATTAAAAAAAAAATTATAATGTTCAGGTCACATACTTTAAATGAACAGGGGGTGTACCATGAGGCTCCTGTACCTTCCACAGAGAGTACTTTAAGCAAAATATAATTAGAAATTAAAATTTTAATTATTCCTAAATATTTGGTAGATGGGGTTAATCTGATTTTCCTGATTGGAAAACAAATAAACTTTGTTTTTTTTTTTGTATTAAGTGTCAAACAGGAGTCGTTGAGCCAAGCTGATATTTTCTGTAAGCTGCTATTCAGTTTTTTACTGACTGTGGTACAGCTTTTACCAGATACATGAAGAACTGACTTCAGGACAGGGAGGCTCTTAATAATAAAAGCTGAAAAGGATGGGACCTACGGTAGTTCCTTGAGGAATTCCTGTTTCGATTTTTTGAAATTGAGATTTACTATTGTTGATGACAACACATTGTTCATGATTTTTCAAATATGACTGAAACTAAGACACTGATCGTTCTGAGAAATTAAAAGATGAAAGCTTTGAAATGAGTTCACGGTATCAAAGGCCTTTTTTTTAAATCGAGGAACCAGCGACATTTCCTCCATCAAGAGATTGTTTAACCTGTTCCAACAACAAACGGAGCAGTCTCTGTTGAGTGGTTGTGTTTGTGGAGGTGTTTAGTTTGTAGATATTTTAGCAGTTGTTCTGAGACTAAACTTATTAGACTTTAGTGTTTATGTGGTTTTGGTAACCTGTCACTGAATTGAGGTCATTAATATAAAACATAGACTTAGAAGTCACATTCTTTTATTTTTTCTGTGGTGGCCAGTTCCACAGAAGGTTCTATTTAGAATCAAGTACATATTGGGGAAATGAACTACCCGGGCGGAAGTCTGCACTCTCCAAGTGCTTTCTAGTTGTTAAGTAAATCACCTTTACAGTTCACAGCAGTAATGCTCTCTGATCAATCTGACAGCCTATACCTCTGCTTTATACACATATCACTAATCTCATCAGCTTATCCATCTGTCCCATTAATCATTAATGAAAAGCAGCCAAAGTCCTGCTCAAGGCGTGTATGAAATCAAGTTCAGCGTTTAGTTCATGTAAAGAGTTTTTATGTGTCAGAAAGGCTCCCGCAGGACGTTCCCAGCTGCTGTGTTTGTTAGCTCCATCCCACTAAGGGATGCTAAAGAAAGGGCACACGTCACATTTATTCACTTTCTCACTTCTATCTGAAATGCTGCTGGCTCCTCTAAAGTGGACTCGGGTGCATTTAATCCAGGAATCAGGGTGTTTTTTCTCCTCTGCTGGGCTTTTCTTTCACTCTTGTCTTTCTTTCTCTAGGCCTCAGCCTTTTAACAGCAGTGATCAAAGTGCAGTGTGTGTGTGTGTGATGGAGGGCTCACTCCAACTCAGAGAAAGGCTGATGGGGTCAGGGACCAGCCTTTTTACATGTGCTCAGCACAGACAATACATTTATACTTGTGACAGATTGTGGCTTTATCAAGACATTACTGTGCACACTAAACTAATATTGATCAATTGTCCAAATTTTAATCTTTAAATCACTCGTTGAACAAGAAAATGTGAGAAATGCATTTTTATTGTTTAAGGATCGGTATTGTTTGACACATTCTTTGGAAAAAACATTTTAAACTTAACCTTAAACAGTACATTCTCTGGAAATGCATTTATAGATGAGACCTTATAAAACACAATGTTCTGTTTGTGCCACTGCTAACTAGTTGTGTATGTGTAAGAAATGTTCCCTCTGTGGTTGATATCATAAACCCAGAAGATATGTACTTGTATCAGTCAGATATTTAGTACGGCAATGCTTGAACATCTCTATGGGTGAAACTTATTTTACGTATAACAAATATTTTTGTCCATCATTTGCAAATCAGCCTGTGCACTTTATTAATCAATTAGTCTTGGCTTATTAAATATAACAAACCAACACTTTTAGAGGTGCTCTGATCAGGGTTTTTTTGGCCAATCACAGAAAATATTGTTGACCGATCACCGATCATGACCGATACTGATCACGTCCCCACACTATAGGTTACTGCTTTTTGTAGCCACGTTAATATGTTGTATGGATATAAATACAGACGCATGATAGTGTGCAAAGCATGTAAAAGGCAGCCAGTGTGCACTGAGCTTCTGCACAGAGGTGCCGAGAGACTCGCTCTTAGGCAGGAGAAACAGGTCAATGACACACGTGGAATAGTGGAGGATAAGGGTTTTCAAGGTTTCAAGTTTATTTGTCATATGCACATTCAACACAAGGTCAAAAAATGCTATGAAATGCTTTGGATCGGAAGAACCTCTAGGCTCGCTAAGATAGTCTTGAACGCTAAGAGGGCCTATGGGGTCTGTTTATTTGTGTGTCTTGAGCTCGCATTAGATCCTTGCGACAGTAAAACGCACATGCTCAACATAACTCCGTGCTTTGATTGAGAAGCATTGTTAGCGCCGTGTGCCGTGATCATGATCGGTAGCCGATCGATCGGAGAACTCTTACAACACATCAAGCAGCAGATTTTGATCAGCTCTCACAAAACTTGCTCTCCTAGCACGAGTGTTTGCTGCGCACACTCTTTTCTGTCATCAAGCAGAAACATCCCTCTCATCCTGTTTTTCAACTTTCTCACCCTTCTCTCTGTGCCTGCCTCGCTCTGTTTATCATCACACTGCTGCTGACTTGTTAGCTCTTCCTTCACTCTGTGGCCTCTAAGGGTGTACTGATCTCCAGTGACCTCATGATCTGGTAGGATCAGGAAGGAGTCACACTTAGCAGAGACAAGTCAAGTTAATAAATATATCACAAAGCTAAGGTTAGTGCATGATGCAAGATTTAATATTGTTCAAGTTAATCATGTTTACACTATATGGTGAAAAGTGCATTGTGTTTTATTTAAGGAGAGCTTTATTGCATTTGCTTTTTTTTACCTGATTGATTAGGTGTCTTTTGAGAATGGAACTTTTTCCTTATTTCTCCAGCACTATATTTACATGTCCCTGGGTTGCTTACTGGAGGAGTGAAGGGGGACTGATAGGCTTTACCCTGGTGCTGGCTATCCTTCTTGGGTCTTTTAGGTCTTTTAGAGTTTGTTCTGCTGGTTACTGCCGCTTGATAAAACCTGAATGGCCGTGACACAATACCAGGCCACAAAGAGGTCATGACTAAACTTGAACCATAGAACCCAAGAAAAAAAAAACCTGCAGTCATGGCTTTGGGTGCCTTGCTATAGTCATGATTGATGTTGTTACATTGTCTTTTAATAATAATAATTCAATAATAAAGCACTGTATTGTTTTTTTTTAGGAGCTGGAGAAAGCCCTCTCTCAGCAGGACCTGGGATTTCTTGGAGACCTTATTGCTTGTCTTCTGCAGGGATGCTACCAGCGCCGGGACATCACGTAAGTTTAAAACACATCTGTTTGAAAACCATTTGTGTGGATGCACAGTGACAAACAATCAAATATTTGATCGAAAGGAAACTGGATTTATGATCTTAATGTTTTGGGTACCAAGATCAACATGTATTTCCTCCCACAGTACTTAACATAGTTATAGAAGCCCATACCCCCAGTGACTTGCTGATGAGTCAAAATACAGTCACCTTATGCTAACTCCAGGATGACATCATCACTACTGTAAAGACTTCACAGTAACTGCAGAAGTATGGAACATTCCCATTTAGCCTTTTCCCAAATCAGTATGTAATACACAGTGGTCCTATCATAGCAGGCTTGGACCTGTGAGCAGAGATGCAAATATGATCCAGTTGTCCCACTCAGGCGGCTGCTCACATGAGCACAACCTGCTTTATTAGAGCGGACAGGCGCTGGCTTCCCGGGGGTGTGTGCTCGGCACTGGCCTTTCACAGATCTGCCCTTTTCATCCATACACGTTAACCACTCTGCCGGAGCGGCCCACAGAGGGAGGGCAGCAGCAGTATGAAACGGGGACAGAAAAGAGCAGAGACATGGGACACTGAGGAGGGGCTTGTTGCTCACTGTTCTTTCAAGATAAGGCCCTTTTCTGTCCCTCTATTCTGTCCTTCTATTCTGTGCTGTTCCACAGATGCTCACCCTTGCCCCAAGCCCTTGTTCTGTTGAGCTGAAAAGTACAGATTAATCAGCTTGGCCTCAACTGGAACCATTATTTGTTCATCTGCTCAATCATATCTAATACATAAGTCTTGGTTTTTCCAACTCTGCTCCTTCACAGGTTTGACTTGAATTATTTCCACTATTGTGTGTGTTCACTAAATTGCTTTATACATATGGGCTAGTATTGTATTTAAGGGGTAAAGAAGGGTCTAAGAGTTTGTTTCATGTGCTTTGGGAGGAAACAATTAAATTAAGTGATGGCAAATAACCCCCATAACAAATTTCTAAGTAGGATAAGTATAGTTGAAACATACTTGTGTTAAGTGTATTCAGTCCCCTCTTTTGTCCTCCTCAGATCCCATGGATATAGCAGTTATTTGAATGACATCATCAGCTACAGGTGGGAACTGGAAGAAGGAAAGCCGAACCCCCTTCGAGATGGTTCCTTTGAGGATCTTCCACCGCGCACTCAGGTTGAACTGCTGCACCGCCTCTGTGATTATCGACTGGATGCTGCTGATGTTTTTGACCTGTTGAAGGTACTAGCCAACATAGAGATGGCACAGGAAATGGAAGTTTTCCATTTGCATGTGTTCATTCCATGAACAAATAACCATGTGTTTCTAGGAATATGTGGAAAGAGGCTAGTTTGTTTTTCAACAAACTAGTAATGAATAAATGTTTACCAAAGAAACTCTTTCCAAGCCCTCTAACATTTAGTTATTTCTAAATTCTGGCCCTACTCTGTAACAGTTTTTGAATAACCTGTTTCTATTAAATATTTATTGTAGCATATAACCCCTTAGTTAGGAGAAATCATCGTAATGGTGTAATAAATTAGATATGTGAAAGGTTGTTCACTGCTGTAGAATACTGACTTCACCTCTGTTCAGGGACTGGATGCTGACAGTCTGAGGGTAGAGCCTCTAGGGCAGGATGGAGATGGAGCCCTCTACTGGTATTTTTATGGCACTCGAATGTACAAAGAAGAGCCAGTCAAGAGAAAGTCTGAAAGGGGCAGGTAATTAACTTTCCGTCTGATATGTTAGCCTTTTAAATGGTGGATATTTGGTAATTGGTATTTTGACTACTGTTTACTGGCCTGACAATTAAAGAAGCTGTAGTGCATCCGGAAAGTATTCACAAAACTTAACTTTTTCCATTTTGTTATGTTACAGCCTTATTCCAAAATAGAATATATACATTTTTGTCCTCACACTCAATACCCGACAATGACTACATGAAAAAGCCTTGGGGAGATTTTTTCAAATTCATTAAAAAAACACATGTGCGTAAGTATTCACAGCCGCCTTTGCCATTAAGCTCAAAATTGAGCTCAGGTGCATCCTGTTTCCACTGATCATCCTTGAGATGTTCCTACAGCTTCATTGGAGTCCACCTGTGGTAAATTTAGTTGATTGGACATGATTTGGAAACGCACACACCTGTCTATATAAGGTCCCACACTTGACAGTGCATGTCAGAGCACAAACCAAGCATGAAGTCAAAGGAAATGTCTGTAGACCTCCGAGACAGGATTGTCTCGAGGCACAAATCTGGGCAAGGGAACAGAACAATATCTGCTGCCTGGAAGGTCACAGTGGCCTCCATCATCCTTAAATGGATGAAGTTCAGAACCACTAGGAGTCTTCCTAGAGCTGACCTGCCGTCTAAACTGAGCGGTTGGGGGAGAGAGGCCCTAGTCAGGGAGGACAACCTACAGAGACCTCCTGGGTGAAAACCTGCTCCACAGCGCTCTTGACCTCACTCCTTGAGTGTCCCAGCCAGAACCCAGACTTGATTCCGATTGAACATCTCTAGAGAGATCTGAAACTGGCTGTGCACAGACACTTCCCATCCAACCTGATGGATCTTGAGGGGTGCTGCAAAGAGGAATGGGCAAAACTTCCCAAAGCTAGGTGTGCCAAGCTTGTGGCATCATATTCAAAAACACTTGAGGCTGTAATTGCTGTGAAAAGTGCATCAACAAAGTATTGAGCAAAGGCTGTGAATACTTGAAAATGTGATTTTTTTATTTTTTTTATTTTTAATAAATTAGCAAAAATTGTTCACTTTGTCATTATTGGGTATTGTGTGCAGAATTTTGTGCTGTAACTTAACAAAATGTGGAAAGAGTGAAGTGTTGATTACTTTTCAGATGCACTGTTTCAAAAGACTATACTTTTGAATGGTTTTCTCAGTTGTATGGTGTCATTTTTAACAGTGAGAGTCCTGCCTCAACTTCGTCAGAGAAAAGAAAAAGGGGAAGACCAGCAAAGAGACAATATGAAGACCTTCTGCAGAGGTTAACAATCATATGTCAACACCAACATTCAATGATAGATGTATTTCATGCTTAATGCCAAAAATATTATTAAACATGGAAAAAAATCTTTTCCCCCCTCAGTGATACAGAAAGTGAGGGGAAAACTGACAACAGACTTGATTCCCCACCAGTAGTCTTTGAATATAAAAGTAAGAATCAAGAAGGCTTTGTGTCTCCTTTTTCTTCATTTTCATGAGCCATCACTTAGCTGCTTATGTGATGATGGGGGGGGGGTGAAAAAAAGCTAACGTCTGTGTTTTGCCTTTAGCAGACCATAAGCGTGGTGCCTGGTCCCTTGTATGTGAAACAGAGGAGCAGTGGGTCAGTCTGGCAGAAAGCATTAAGGATAAGTCCTCCCCTCAGGATCGCCACCTCCACCGGGTCATCACCCACAACTTCCTCCCTGAGATCAGGAACATGATCGAGCACAAGGTCAGACTTCAAATATATCTGATCTCTATGTGATTTTAAACACTGTTGATCAAATTAATACTAATAAATTATTACATTAAAATGAGTATTTACCATTACTGTCAGGATCATTTGAATGGAGTGCTGTATTCAGCCTTTTGTGTCCTCACTGTCAGCCGTCATTTCACAGGGCACTTGCAGCCGTCAGGAGCTCACCTTGAGGCAGGATTGAGCCTCCTGAGTGACAGCTCTGCAGTGCTGTAGTAGCAGTCATTCTGACCTCTTCAAGTGGTGACAAAGGCACACTTTTGTTGTTGGAGGTTTTGTGCATTTATTGATGTACAGAGGAAATAGAATATTTATTTTAGCACACTAAATGTACTGCATTATAAATTATATCTGTCTAATTATTATGAGTAATGGTTTGGCAGATCATTGACTAAAGTACTGTTGTTTACATATTTAAAAAGGTGATACAACATCATTTTCATACCATATCTTGGTTCATTCTGGTTCTACTTGAGTGAGAATACTGGCTGAGGGGCTTTAGGCTGAACAGGGAGACTGATTAAATCTGACATGAGCTGCACAGTCCAATCCCTGGTATACTGTAGATTTCAGGAGCTTTGAGCTCTTTAAGAACTGTTAAATCCTCCCTTCAGTATACCATCTTTAAGCAAAATGCTTTTCATTTAAATTACAAAAATGTGTCTGATGTGTCTATATTATATAGAAACACGTTACAAGAATGTTGGGGTCAAGTGAACATATAAGTGGCAAAGTAAATAACAGGAAAAAAGTGCTGACCCTCCAGTACTCTGTTCCTCTGCTGGACAAACGCTCTCCAGAGCTACTCACTGTATTTTGTTTTCTCCTGTCTGACTTTTTTGTATTTCTGTGAATAAATGTATTATAACATTAAAAATAAATGTATTTTCTTTCTAGGAGCGGGAGCAGACGCAGAAGCTACTTAATCCAAATCCAATTCGAACATCTGAACGGTTCTCTCAAAAACGGATTAAGCACGAGGAGGAAGAGGTGTGTACCATTATACCACACATTTAAAAACCAGCTTTAACTCACAAGAAATGCTGTTTAATTCAGATTTATGCAAACTATACTTCATATTATCAACACTATTAATATTCTATATACTAATAACAATGATGTTTACTTCTACAGGAGAAGCTGGAAGATGAGGATAAGAGAGATGAGGATCTGGATCGACAAGTGCTGCTGGCAGAACAGAGACGAGAGGAGGAGAGGCTTCTTCAAGAGGAACGGCAAAGAGAGAAGATGGACAAAATGATAGCAGTGGAAGGTAAAGAATTATGCATTGATCAGTTAAATAAGCACAAATATAGATTGTGTTTGTTTCTAGACAACATCCATACTCTTAACACCCATAATGCACTATTGTATATCTCTGACAAAATGAAAAATAGTATAAACAATATAGCTGTAATTTCATGCTCTTTCATCAGGTGGAGTATCCTTTCTTTTGGTCAGACTTCTAGGTTACAATGAACATTGCTTTGGTGTGGCACATAACATAACATAACATAGACACAGCATCAGTTGAAGGTGTGTGATTTATGTGTAGTACTGCAGTAGGCCTGTGAAAGAGAATGTAGAGGCCTTTAATCACAGGATCACTTGGCTTTTCTGTGTGCCTCTGATGTCATCTGTCAGGGGTTAATGAAGTGCTGATTGTGCTTCAGTGAAGGAGCCTCATTAATGTATTATAGATGAACAGCAGGACATGGACTGCTCACTGAGTACACTGCATCCTCAAACATCTTTAATCCACACGGCGGGGGGGCTGGCAGGCCGAGCCCTTTTATGTCCAAAGATAAAGCAATACATATGCAGCCCTTCTACTCTGTTCTTCTCTTTTGATCAATGTGATCAAGATCATAAAGAAAAGATGCCTGATGAATTGCTCTTTTTCTATAGTTGATTCTGTATCAATAATGGTATGGTTTTCACTGACTTCATCAGTGAGGAGCTACTCCAAAGTACAACTGCGTTTTGTGAAGCTATAAACAATTGATCCATTGTTTCCCTTTAAGCCTCCGGAGATATGGTTATCAATACTGATTTTTGCAACTTGTCTTTCTTTCTCAGAGCGAGCCAAGAGAAGAAAGTTGCGAGAGGAGCGGGCCTGGCTGATCTCTGAAGGAAAAGACCTGCCGCCCGAACTCTTGAACCTAGAGCCGTCTTCTCCGGTCCAGAGAAAACGCAAGAATAAACAAGTGTAAGATTGTAACTGTTGTCAAGATATGTTCTGATTTAACAATATTACCTTGAAACTCACTTTGTTTTTCATTGCAGCTATGACATTGATGATGATTACACTGGTTTATACAAAGGTATGTATTTTATGGTAAACTACACTTATTGATTTTCATTGGTTTTGCATTGATTAAATCTATATTTTTTTAGTGCTTGAGGTGCTAAAAGCCCATAAGGATGCATGGCCCTTCTTGGAGCCAGTGGATGAATCTTATGCCCCTAATTACCACGAGATCATTGAGGTACAAATTGATAGTAACATTTGATAACCACCTACTCAACTATGATTAATTGTGTTTTGTACTTATTTTTAGACACCTATGGATCTGTCTACGATTGAGAAGAAGCTTGGTGATGGAGAGTATGTAGCCAAAGAAGACTTTGTTGTAGATGTGAAGCTCATGTTTGAAAACTGCCTTGAATACAACGGAGAGGACAGTGGTAAATAAAACTCTTATAATGATATAGTAACTACTACATAATGTCACAAACACACACTTATAAAGGTAAACATTAGTGCCCAAGGTTTGTGAGAAAGCATATCTGAGCATTTGTGAGTGAACAGCAGGGGTGTGAGTCGGTGCTGGGGCCCAGTGCAGGACAGCCTTGACAGTGATTAATGGAGAGTGATTGAGCTGTGCTCCGCTGCTCAGGGGGATCTTAACCCTCCATTGCCAGAGAAACATTCCAGCCCCTAAGCCTGCTGTCTGGAGCCATCTATCCAACTGAATGCTCTCCCATGGGACGGGGGAAGAGCGGTTAGGAGGCCCAGGGTGAGGCAAGAAGTGTTGTAAGGTTTTGGAGAATGTGAGTTGTCACTACCCCATGCTGCTAGCTATTAGTGGTTATTGGAATTGAAGTGAATTGTAATTGTACCATTCTGCTAAAAAGTATTTAAAAGTACATGAATAAATATGAGTAGCTGTGTTATAGGGGTGTGTGGGTGTGCCTTATCACATGTAAATGGCTAATGGCAATGTTTCCTTTTCAGAGTACACTGTCATGGCAGAATCTCTTGAGCGATGTTTTAACCGGGCCTTATTGAAAAACTTTCCATCAGAAGACGGAGACACAGATGAAGAATTTCAAATACACAAAGATGAGAAAGAGCGCAAGGACAAAAAGCGAAGTCGTGGCAATAAAAATGCAGGGCCTGAAAGTCTGATTAAATTCACAGAACAAGCCCAACGAAGACGGCACTTTGGTACCATACCTTCAGATGACATTAAAAATACCCCACCACCCTGGATCACAGCTCCCCCTAATCTCCTGCCTCCAAACCAGCAGCATCTCAATCAAGGAGACATTCGGGGCATGTACCACCCAAGTCAACAGGTACTCAAGGTTTTATATTTATTTAAAGAGTTACTAAATCGGGGGTCTCAAACCCAATCACAGATGGGGCCAAACATTATTAATACAGAAGTAGAAATGTGACATTCACTTTTTTAACCTTTTTAACTAACCTCTTTTATTCATTTAAAATAAACAGCTAAATTTCAAATATAATAAATGATTCAGGATTAATGCATAAAGCTAAGCATGATATGGCCATACATTGGCTATACATGTATATTAGCTGTGAGTTCATCAATATTTAATGCACAGATTCAAGCATTGCACAGCAGAAACTCTCAGAATGGAGAGGAGTGCGTCAGTAAGACACTTCGGTGGTAGATTTGTTCCTTAGGCTATGCACTACCAATGCTGAGCCTTTGAGCTGATATTAGAGTTGGGGCATTGTTTTGTGCAGGCGGGGTCACACTGTTCAGGGACATGTGCAGCGTCAATAACAAACGGATTGTTAATCTGTTCAAAATTAAGTTTAAAGTCAGCAAAGTGCCGGTTGAGCTCAGTGCAAAGGCCAGTTTATAGAGGCCGCAGATTTAGGTTGTTTGTCAAAAGGAAAAGTGAGGACTGTAGGACTGCCGCTGGATAAAGCCGGTCTCATGGCTGACGCATGTGTCTGCCGGCTGTTAATAATACAAATTAAAAATTACTTTGCTGCCAGATTAAATTGTTTGGAGAGCCAGATTTTATGGAAAGAAAAAGATTTATTGATGCAGATTTTGCAGATTTATTAAAAATCTCTCACAGTATGTCCTAAAAAAAAACAAGTTTTATTTTTACTTAAAATGCTTATTTTCTGACAAAATTTGAATATTTTATGTATAAGCTCACAAAGCTGTTCCAATGGCAACCACTTGAGGCAGTGTTGACAAACTGTACAGGAAATGCATTTCTAGATAAATATTTTACTAATTTTTCAAGCAATTCAAGTGGTTTGATTTGTTTAACAATAATAAATAAATCTTGATTTCTGCATCAATAAATCTTTTTGAGACTGATTTCTCTCCATAGATTTGGCCCACAGGTCGTGAGATTGAGATGTCTGTTCTAAAAGAGCTTTATATTTTCTGTCAACAGCTTCATCGTCCTCATGGTCCTCACATGTATGGTCAAAGAATGGCTATGAATTCCCCCTATCCAAATCACATCCCAAGACATGGAGACCCCAACATGAACCGCCTACCTCACAGCTTTAACATGCAGGTATAAAATACTTTTTTGAAAACTTTCAGACCTAATATACAGAAATACAATTCTCCAAAACATTGAAATAAAAGTGCAATGACAGACAGACCCAAATTTACACATACCTAATTATTTTTTTCATTCATTAGCATCGCATGGTTGAGGGACACCACATGGGTGCCAGGTATCCAATGGGTCCTAATCCCAACTACAGGCAACCGGGGCATCTGCAGCATCATCCCTACATGGGCCCCACTCACGGCCCTTCTCTAGGGCCTCGACCTGTGGCCCATCAGCCTGGTCCTCCTTCTGAGGCCAGCATGTATCCGTCCCATCATCAACACCCCATGTCCAACAGGTTCTCTGGTCCAGAGGGCCCTGCACAGCACAACTACCCAGGGATGAGGCCTTCTGGTATGGGCCCGCCACATCTGTGGAATGGTATGAGCCACCGAGGACAAGAAGCACCTGGTGGAATACACATGCAGGACCCCAATGTCATGAACCAGCATAACTTCAGCTATGGTGGAATGCCACCTCCAGTGGGGCACAAACCATGGCCAGAGGCTGCTGGATACCCCCAGCCTCCTCCCAATGCCCAGTATCAAATGTCTGCAACAGGCAGTGTGCCGGGACACATGTCCTCACATCCTGTACTCCACCCTGAGTCCTCTGGTAGGACCCAGTTGGCTTCGATGCTGGAAAGCCCAGAAATGCTGGCCTTACAACAGCTGTCATCCTCCTCTGGACCCCCCACTGCCCCTCATCAGCACATGAGAAACTATGAGCAATCAGGGCCCCCATCAGCAGTTGGCAGCAGCCCAGCTCTCCCCTCTCAGCAGCCTCCCCCTGGTCCTGAGCTTCAGCTGCCGCGTCCCGCTCCAGACAATGGGCCAGACATCCTGCTGTCCCAGCAGACACACTCATCGCCCAAAGGTACGCCTGACCTTTTTAGACTTGTGTTTCTACATGAGGCCATGTCTAACCTTTCTTCAAAACATTTGTTGCCCACCTCTAAATCTACAAAATCATAGCGATTATGTCTCATAGTAAGTTGTAAATTAAATCATCATGAATTGATCCAAGGCTAATACTGGATGCTTTAGAGATGTTGTATGTGTAAATTGTGACTTGTTTTTTAAGGGTTTCTAAACATTGGTACTTTTTTCCTAACAGGCTCATTATCAGAGAGAAAAGTACCTCCCAACAGTAATTTGGATGAAGCTTTTCCACACAAACCTATTATTATGGAGGACCAGAAACAACTGCCAATTACAAATGGACACCAAAGTCATTCTGACAAAATGCACAGTCCCCCAAACGGGGTACATGACAATGAGAACCAACCAGGGCTTTTACAGGGTTTGAATGAAAGACGCAATCAAGAAGTCGGTGACCAGGGACAAGGGGGCACCACAGCCATTTCATCCCACTTAAAATGTAAAGATGGCGCCAAAGACCCACCTCCACAACCTCAACATTTACTGAGTAATTCTCCACAGGTCTCCAGTCCACCACTTCTATCACCACACCACGCCCATCAAACCCCAGACAATGTTATTCATATGGCACATAATCAACAAACACACCAACAGCCGCCTCAGGCAGGTGTTAGCATGTCACCTCAGAAGACACAGCAACACTTGAGTCCACACCCTCATAAATTTCCCAACTGCTCTCCTCAAAGACCAATGCCACAGAACATGCCCCTGAGTGCCACAGCAGCTCCCCCTCAGCCCACTGCATTCACAGGTCTGCCACTCCAGCCAAGTCCAGGAGACAAGGGAGCTCAAAGACCTGGTGAGCATAGAGCAGAACCGGACCCCTCACAGCAAAATGTGAAGGCTTCCCCTGTAAATGGAGCTCATAAGCACCAGGCTTTTAGTCCCAACGGCCAACAGCCCACTGGATTGAACTCTGCTCCCAGGGGTCCAGCATTTATTACTGATCAGGCTATGCCCTCGCACCCTCAAGGTTATATGAATGGAGCCATGGGTCCATACAGCATGGGCAACCCTCAATATAATCCAGCACACAGACCAGGAACACATCAGCACCCTCTCCATCAGCAGCCTTTTAACACACACAGTGCATCTTCTCTCGGTTACCATCAACATGGCACTACTTACCCCTATCATACAGCTCCTGGGCAGCAGCACCCCCATGCCAACATGTATGCAGGTCCCCAGTACCATTACCCACATGCACAGAGTCGGGGGCATCATCAGGCTAGTGGCAAGGGTGACTATACACCAGAGGACTGGCATCGCATGCAATATCAGCCTCACCAACCAATGTCTACTAATGCCTACCTCCCTGCAGCCAATGTCAGAGGCAGCAGTCGGGCCAAGGATAGTAGTGTGGCCCCAATGGGCTCTGAGGGCTCTACTGTCAATTTAATGTCCCCTGGTCCTGTCCATGAAGGAACAGAGGAAGAACCAAGAGCAAACAGAAGCAGGGCAAGTCCAACAGAGCAGATCCAACTCGAGAAATCTGAGCAGCCCGAGAGCCCAAAGGAAATCCTGGACCTGGACAGTCATAATGCAGCGGCACACCGTGGGCCTCAGTTACCTCAACAGCACCCTGCTGCACCAGGCTTTATGTACAACCCTAGCTCCATGCACTCAGCCCCTCCACACCACATGTCACAAATTTGTGGGATGGGGAATGGAGCTCCTTATCCCAGCCAACCATATCCTAATCCACGGGCCTATACTGCTCAGAGACCACACCCACACCTGATGGAGGCGCTGCAGCGACCTCAGCAGCTTCCCTACTCTCCAGGGCAGAGCAGGATGAGCATTCACAGACCCTCGCCCCCTGGTGGGTACTACCAGAGTATGATGGTTCAGCAGAGAGGGCTGCCGCCACAACACTTTATACACCCCAGGTAACATTGTTATTAGGTCAAATTAATTCTATTCAGCAGAATTGTGTATTTGTAACTGTAAAATTTGAGAAGATATTCAATATTGTTTCAGTTGCCGAATTGATAATTGAAGTGGTGTTTTTGCAGTACACGTGTGTAATTATTTGTATTTTTTTTCAGTCAGCAGATGACGATGCCTGGTGGCCCTAGTGGTAAACATGCTTGAAAAACATCCATATAATCAGAGTAAATACTACTTTTAATATATTTAGTTTTTTATATTACATATATTATTTCTCAATAATAAAACTTGTTTTTTTTAGGACATACTGTGAGAGACTCTGGAGAGATCTTTGCAGCACTGACCTGGATTTACACTGGACATTGCTACTGACACAAATGTGAAAGATGCTATTGAGCCATGACTTTTTTTGTGGGCGAGATACACTGAAAGAGATTGATTGATCAACTTTGACGGTTTCTAGAAACAAGGTTATAATATAAATGGCATTTTTCCAGGAAAGGATGCTGTTTTTATATCTCTCCAGGGGACACTGCCTTAAACACTGGACATGGCGTTGGTGAAGGTTCTCTCTCATCCAGGTGGAGTTTATTTTTCAAAAGTATAAAAGCCATCTGGACAAGGGTTTTGTTTTAGAAGACGTTTGTCCCTCGTTTAATGGACTTTGTCAGTTCTGAGTTAACTGGTCAGCGGGTTGAGCTCTGGGGGTGGTCTGTTCTTCTGGTTTTAGCCCACCCCTGTCTAACCCATGGCCAGTCTGGTCCTTGACTACACTTGCCCTGGCGTCTAAAACAAAAAACATGTCCAGATGGCTTTTAAAAACTTGTGGATTTTTCCCACTATGGCAGCCTCCACCACCGTACATGTATTTTTTTCTGAAATGAATTGGAAGACTTAATAACGAATGTCCTATAATGAAGACAATACTGCAAACCGTTATTATTACTACTTAAGTTTCTACTATATAATTAACTCAGGTGTCAAAAGGGAGGTACTGAGACAAACCCAGCCGACTCGCAGACCCCCTTACAAATGCCTTGTTTTTGTGAATGTATGAATGAATGCTAAATGCTGAAAGAGCAATTGCAACACAATAAATGCTTACACAGAGTAATGAAACCCTGTCAGAAATGCTGACAGAAATGATCCCAGTTATTGGTACCCTACGTATATGCATCAACTCTGCCTTTTTTTTTGACTCAACAGAGATAGACTGGCACACTTCACTAAACCTGATTCTCTGTAATGCACTATATTTATCAGTCTGGACATACTGGAGAGGCCTTGGATAGACTTCAATCTGTGTAAAATTAATATGACTATTTTGTTGTTCTTGAGCACACCTGTTTTTTTATTTTTATTTTGGTGGTCTTCAATGCCCCTAAACTGTAGAGACTTGCCTCCTTCCCAAAGAAGGAATTCATTCTCAGATGGCCATTTTCCCTGTTTGCTGGTCTATGCACATACAGAAGCACACATTTTAATGTCTTCTACATACGTGTGGTCTAGCTTTTTGCATGGTTGTGCTTCCTCTTTCCCCACTTTGCTGTAGTGAACGTTTCCTCAGGGTGTACACATATACGGGTATTTTTCTGAATTGTTCAAAGGAGTTTGAAATGTTCACAAACGTGTAAATACAACTTATTTTAAACTGGATTATAATAGTCATTGTGTTTGACTTAACGCCTTTATTCAGACCATTCACCACATCATTTATCTCACATTCCTAATATTCAATAACTACTGTGCCAGTTTCTCTAACATGGACTTTGACCAGATGTTTGCCTTCTGTCCTATCATGGTTATATTGCACATGTGAAGCTCACTTGTGCAGTTTAGTAATGGCAGCAAACAAAATCTACCTCATGGAGCCAGTTGTGGAGTGGCGTCTGCTCTTTGGCCAGACTCAAGTGAGTTGACCTAAATGTGATTGTAGCAGCACTATCTGAAATTGCTGGTGTTGTTTAGCTCTATAGTTTTGTTCTGCTTATTGGTCATTTTCATGCAAATCCAAAAGTTAGCTTGTACATTCTGAGCAAAATGTTTTTTAAATGACTCTTCATGATTACAATTTTACATGACGCCCAGTTACATGCTGTTTAATTTGCATACATTTAGTCTACATGCACACACTAGGCTGAGATAGAACAATGCTGGTCTAGTCGCAGACTTTTGCAATCATTATAATGCCTTTATAATAGTTAACTAAGGCTCTGAATGCATACAGTATATGTGGAAGATTTGACACGTATGCTGGAGACACTGTTCATACACTGTAGGAATTTGTCTCTAGTATATCGAGTTGGGCCTGTTAAGGTCATGTCAGTTGTAGTATTTTGTGCTGTTTAATGTAAAAAACAGTTCAGGTGAAGTTCTGGGGTTTTAGTGCTGTTTGTAGTGTCAAAATTAGTCCATACATCTGCTGTCTTTCTGCACTAGGGAAAACATTAGATTTGATTAAATGTGAATCATATTTATTTGCTCTTTTAAGATGTGTGTACATTTTGGACAGTTTTAATATAAATGCGCTCTTTTCTTGGATGTTTTATTGTTTTAAGACGTCGTGTTTTAACTCTGTTTCATCGACAAAAGACTTGTATGCTTCATCTTCGTCTGATGGTTTGTTTTAGAAATGGATTGGAGTATTTTATATACTGTACATTTCTTAGAAATAAATATCTTTTCTTGAAGAATTATGAGTTGACCTCAGTATTTTCCCCATTCCTGTACATGTCTAATGACCAAATTCATTTTTAAATTGATTGTTTATTTAATAGGGACGCATACAATAAACATATCACAATAATCTGTATCACAGTGTTTATAGCATGGCTAATTCACAACACCTGTCCCTAGAAGGGCTTTTAACAGTTAGGTTAAAAGAGTAATGAATATTAACAGTGAATACAGACAAATGTCCAGAAGCCAGTTGGCACTAATAAAAAGCCCATAGACAGTTTCAAAGTTTGTAAACAGAAAGTACTAAATTCCGGAATGGAGCAACTGGAGGCAAGACCGTAATGCATCTTCAATGGGAGACATTAGTCAAAGTACCACACATTTTATGTTTAATTAATGTACATTAGTAACAGTTAAGACTTTTGTCTGGTGGCGAAATTCCTGATTTTTAGTTTTTTTTTAAAGTCCTTAAAGAAATGTTGATGACTACAATAGTTTTTATAGTATTATTATATCGGCGAAACGACGATATTATGGAATCACGTCGGTGTTCGTCCGCGTCCGCAGATCCTAGCTGTGAACGCGATAACTCAAAAACGAATTGACGGATCAACATTTGCACACAGGTGCATACCATAAAGACGCCGAACTGTATCGATTTGGGTACTTCTTCAATGAATAATAATTAAGTAATTAATTAATAACGGGCCAAAACTGTGAACGCAATA
>JAVQKC010184857.1:0-12131 GCA_036025475.1 Philypnodon macrostomus | reverse complement strand
GCCATTTTGGATTGAAATTGGGAAGTCAGGTATATTTGACAGCCTCTAACGTGCACATACTTTGCCCGATTAGGCTCAAACCTGAAATACCTAATTACCCCCCGGCCCTGAACACATCTGACCAATATGATACCAGTTAGAAGAATGCAGTTTTAAAATGTAAAATAGACCATTCCCATGTTTATCATGGTTTGGAGGTGGGGCCTCTTAATTGCTCATTAAAATAAAAACCCTTATAAATCACACAATGTCTGATTAACGTTGGTGCCATAGCAGTTGTGGCAGACGTATTTGAGACTTTCGCCAATATACACCTTGCTCTTGAGTACGACAGCATAGGCCTAGTTTTATTAGCTTTACCATGGCTGTAGTCACATGGTTCTGTGACTGTGTACCCTAAATATTTCAGAACTAATTGTACAATATGCACATAGAAAAGTAACATTTTTGTAATAATGTAAACACTCAAACCTAACTGCAATTGCAACGTTTTCATGTTCTCAAATGAAAAATCAGGTTAGCAGTTATGGAATGGTGTGACACACACTCTTGTGAGTCACATCAGTTAGTTGAGTCATAATTACCCGATGAACTTGGTGACTGAACCACAAAATTAACCTGCTCATTAAAGTTCTTTTCAAAGTGGTGCATAGTCTAAGTCATCGTCTGCGTTATTATTTCTGATCTATTCACTTAAACGGTTGTTGTTTATTTAATTCGTCTGTTCCTCCGCACCTTCCTTTTCCATTGCACATTCATCCTCCATTTTTGCCATTCACTAATTCATTAAATATTTGCTCTGTGTGTGCCTGGGCCTGTTTATTTTTTGGAGTGTGTTTTGACCGGTGGTCTGGCTCAACAGTGCTGCCTCAGAGTTCGCTGTGTTTGGCTTCGTGGCTGTAGACAGAGGCCTGGGACGCGGGGGTATGGGGGTCTGAGTGCGCCGGTAACGTTTTTGGCTACGCTCCCTTGCAACCAAACTGGGCCCTGGGATATATTCGCACACTGCTCTCATTCAGGACGCAGCAGCACACAGTATAGAGTCCGGATTGTGCAGAGGCCAGTGGCAATGCCAGGAATGCTTGAGTTCCCTGGGAAAAAATGGTATTCGGTTGTGCGTGCCGCTCTCATTCCCCGGGCCTTTGAAAGCGGGCAGTCTGATGAGAGGGATCTCTAGGTGCACCGGTCGACCTGCTTCCGTTTTTCCAGCAGATTCCATTTGGGCCTCCCAGCCAGAGGAATCCTGAGTAGAGCTACTGCCTTCCACTCTGGTATTTCCTGACCCAGTCCCACATCCCTAGTGGCCCATTCACCGTTATACCAATAAAACCTAAAGCTAAATGGAGATGTGATAAAAACAGGCATCTATAACTCTGCATTCCCAATAACGGGCTATTTCAAGTCAGACGGGTCAGTGGAACATTCAGCGGGTTGACCGTGAAGGTTTCTTTTCAATCCAAAGGTAAATTAACCAGATTATCTGCTAATGTGACCGTTAAATCCTGAACATAAAAAAAATCCTAAATCTGTGGTAATCCGTTGACACAGATACTGAATTTAGATGATTTTCTGACAGACAGAAATATAGTAGGTGCATTTAATATGTATTTGCGAAGATTTATGACACTCCATCTTAAGCAACAAAAACATCTCTTTTAACGTAATTAGGCCTTCAGAACCAATGGTGATGTAGTGCTGGCAGGTATTAGGGTCAAGTCACAATTAGGGTTGACACTGTCCACACCATAGGATTTGTTTGTAAATAAAGCTGTGATTGCCAGTAAACACTGAACCCAATTAACTATTTTTTGTATGTCCATGGCCATGAGCACATGTTCAGTATAATATCTGCATATCTACTTCTGCTAACATGAATGTGATCTACTTAAACAGAGGAAGTAATGTGAGCTGAAAAATTATGAAAAAGCTGCTAGGAAGCAATATAAATCTGTAGCTACTGACAGCCAATGTAAGTGACTATTTCTAAAACACTGCTGGGATGGTTTTTGCATCCCTGTTTTACTTTCTTCAGCCAGGAAGAGTACACTTGGGCCCAGGAAGTATAGATTGGGTTCTTATGTTAAAAGGCTTTTAACTTTTATAATAAACAAGGGCAATTAAGAACTATTTTTAATTGGGTACAAAAATTAATAAATAATCAAACAAACGTAAAATAAATGTAAATACAAGAATTTTGTATAGTTGGTTTGATAAGTTAACACATGCTAAACACATCAATATAAAGTTCTTAATTAAAATGAAAACTTGCACAGGGGCCCCTCAATACTAGTGTACACCACCGCCTTTTACATTCATAAACAAGGGAACACTTTCCAACACGCGTGCTTTTTACAGAGACGCAGATCATCATAAACCTGATTACTAGAACATTTCCTCGCCTTCACACTTCACTAACTGCAGGCGTCAAGGGGCCAAGTGGAGAATGTTCCAACCCCATTTAGTCTATGAGGTGTTCAGGCCCTTGAGAAAAAAAGGTGATTATGTCCAGTACAAAACCTTCAAGGAAACGGACCCAACAGTGGTGTGCCTCTTGTGTCTAGTTGACGGGGGCTTGTGAAATTCTGTTTTTGGTGTGTACAGACGCATGCCAGAGGAGTTCCCCCGGGTGAAACCCTATCACTTCCACAGCCAGGACTATCTTCATTCTCAGTGCACTGTAGTATATGTTGTATAAAGGACATGGTTTAATGAGAATTTCAGACCAAGACAGTAGCTTTTTTCTGTCAGCACCAATCAGAACATTTTGTACAACAATTCCATGTTTATTACTATTTTCTAGTTTATCCCAAAGGTCAGATGTTATTGTATACATGGCAGTGGCTCAGAAGGAAGAGCAGCTATTGATTGGTTGGTGGTTCATTGTGTCCTTGCTTTTTTGGTTTCAGTCAGTTAGATATCAATTTGTTAGTGTAAATGGTGCATCTTCTGCATGTTCAAATGTTAGCTATGGAGTACCACAGGGCTTGGTTCTTGGACCCAATTTATTCACAATATACATGTTACCCTACATACATACATGTAACATAATGAGAAAACATGGCATTAACTTATGCAGACAATACACTGTTGTACCTTTCAATGAAACAGGAGCATGTATGAAAGACATTAAGACCTGGACCTGAAGTTCCACTGTAAGAAACCTAATCTTTTAAAGCTCATATAAGCCTCATTTATGCAACATAGCCAGAATCAGCAATATCTTATCAAACAGTGATGCTGAGTAACTGATCCATGCATTTTCACATCCAGGCTAGAGTACATCAATTCCCTCTTGGCAGCCTGCCCTAGAAGCTCCTTGAAAAGTCTTCAACTCGTGCAAAACGCAGCAGCAAGATTATTAACAGTTCTCTTGCAGACGAGTTTACTCATGCGTTAGCGTCTCTTCACTGACTTCCGTTGAATTCAGACTTATGTTTAAAATCCTTCTTCTAACTTACAATGCCTTGAGTGGAAAGACCCCATCCTATCTCAAGGATGTTATCCTACCATATCATCCGAGCCGTACACTAGGCTCTCAAAATGCAGGTTCATTAGTGATGCCAAGGATTTCTAAAAGTCCAGTTGAAGAAGAAGAGCCTTTAGTTAATTTAGAAGTGATTAGATTTTAAGCACGCTCTGGTTGTAGGATGTTCTCAAATAATGGCACCTTCTCTTGCCTCTGCTGCCTCTCTCGTGACAGGGCCTCTGTCCCTTTTACCTCTCCTCTTGTGAAATTCGACACCTACCCGCTCAGCTCAGTCCTTTACAGATGTACATTAGAAAGCACTCTAGGACAGTGAAGACCTCCACCAAGGTGGCTAATTTCCCCTATATGCACTCTTAAAACCTGCCATAGCAGCAGTACTGCAACAGCTACTTCCAAGTTCTCCTTACCTTTTCCAGCTTCTTGCCAAATGACATTGTTTTATTAGACTATTACTGTCGTTTCTATGGTTCTGATCACCTCTCATTGTATTAAGATGATTTGAATGATTTTTAACTGTTATCAATAGATAACATTAATAGAAACTGTCATTAATAGAAACAAAGGAAGATAAGTCACTATTTTGTCAGTTTTCCAGGAGGGGTGTCCAGCCCCACAGAAGGTTCTATGTTGCACCGTTTATTTTAGGAGTGCATTATAGGGGAAATCAGCTACCTAGTTTTAATGAATGAAAAGCTGCAGGTTGCTATATTGCTGTGTGGGTGAGGTCAGATACTGCATTTAAAATATGTACGTACTTTCTCTATACCTTCTCTGGTCTAATCACCAGACCAGCTCTGACACATCTTTTACACATTTGGACAAATACCAAGTGACATTTTACAGGCCTCTTGTCATCTATAAATGCTCTCAGCTCTCTGAATAAACCTGTCCACACACCAGCCCCGCACTGACTAAATGCAGGAAGCACGGGCCTATATTTTGGGCATATAGTCACATGAAGAAAGACTAGCCCCTGTGTTCCTGACTCTAAATGGCACATCTCACAGTAAGGCACTCTCATGGGCCCAGATATAAAATGCTCACAGTTTGCTCAGAAACGGTGTCATTATGCTCAAGAGTGATACTTAGCGAAGTCGGATGAGATGTTGAGATGCCAGGAGAGGAAAAGACTAGAGCATTCTTCCATAAGTTTGGCCATGACAGAGGACAGTGTGTCTCATCAGCTGAATGGAAACCGACTCTCTGGTCTCAGAAGATCACTTAATGGTATAATATGCACACTGTCTCAGAGATTTAGTTACTGTGCAGGGTTTCTTCTAGTCCCTGGGATACATAATAGTTGTACTTGCTGCACAGAAATATAGACCGATTTGTGTTTGTGTTAGTTTTAGTTATTAGAGCAGCAGTAACTCAGTTGGTAGATTTGGTCTGACAGAAGGTTAGCGGTTTAATTTCTGCCCCAAGAAGTTCACACTGCCTATCTGTTCTTGGACAAGACACTTTGCCTTGTATGAATGAGTTGGTCTGAGGGACATTACATACTGCTCAAGAAGCTAGAACTTTTTTCTTGGTTTCTCGATGTGGTGAGAACGTCTGCATGTGAAAAACATCCACATCTGCTTTACTATACCAACTATGCCATAACACATTTCTGACCAATCACACAATAGTTATCGGAAACTACCTGGGAAAAAATGTTCTGCTTAGCTGATGTGTCAAGAAGAACCTGAAAGATCTGCCAAACGGAGGCTGCCAGAACAAAAATTAGGTAATTTCTTTTTCTCGCTTAAAGCCGAGTATGTATGCTAATGCAGTTAGCAGGACTAGCAACAACAGGGATTTTAGCCTATTTTGTAACTGCAGGTGCTAAAAAACACCACAGCAGTATGCTAATAGGTACCGGGTTGACAGTAGTGAATGGCTCATATCAAATTAAAACAGGTTTATTGAATATTATACGCCTTATATTTTACATTTTCTTGTAAAATAGGACGCATGTTGGATTTTTCATCTCGGGGTTGTCCGAGTTGTCCCGAGTTTCCGAGTAGGAATTTCCACATCAAGGGCCATTCAGTTGACCTCTGAGTACAACTGGAACGCACCATAATGCCCTGAGAGTGATGATGGTGGTGATGCAGGCATGGTATGGGAGCCATATTTCTGACAGTCTGCCCCAGGGTAGCTGTAACTACAGATTATCTTACAATCATCAGTGTGGCTGTGGAGTAAATCCAAATTGCATTTTGTCTAAGACCCATAGTTGCTGAGATTTAGCTGGTTCAGCTGACACACATCCAGTGGAAATTGGGCTTATACATATCATTCAAAACTATTTTTGTTTAAACGGTGTGAATTTGTCTTGGAGATGCTACCATTCTATTCCCACAGTTTACTGGAATCAAAGCCTCTAATAGTCCATTATTAAAGCTTGAACACATGGTAGAGGTTGACTGTGTATTATTCTGTGTGAATGAGAGCCTCCCTCCACTTAAGGCCAACACTCTTGACTTTGGCCCTTTAGTTCTGGACCTCCGCACCCTCGGCCGCCGCAGCTGCATCTTTCTTCCTCCTGTTCAAAGACCTGACCCACATCACAGTGCATAGTTATTAACCTCTGTGGCCACAAGTGAGCTACGTTCATCTGCTACAAAGAAATACATCTCTCATTAGCTTCTGTGCTAACCTCAGTGCAGTCCCACCCTCAAGTCACACCAGGCCGCCACATTAGAAGCAGATTCTGTGTCGGCCGGCCAACATTCAAACCACAGTCAAAACACCTACAGTGTGTGTGCCTCACAGGATTCCAGCAGGTACTTCACAATGATGAATAGAATCATCATGCTTCTCTGCTTTAGACACAACAGTCCATATGTTATGGCTTGTGCAGATGAAGATGGTAAAGAATGGTATATGTTTAGGCATTTATATTGCTGCATTTATGGGCTTGAGGTGGGGTACACCCTGGAAAATGAGTTAGTTGAAGGGTTGACATAGGGTTTGCATTCACTGTACTTGGAAAGAATTCAATTGGGGAAAAAACATCAATACATTCCCTGTATGTTTATTTTCATTACTGTGCGCCTTAGATGAGGAACAACCCAGGAGAACCCTTACCTCATTACGTAGCTGTAGCTATGATCCAATGCTGGGCTTTAGACACAACAGTCCACAATATGTTATGGCTAGTGCTCTCAAAAGCCTGTGGTGTAGCAGATAAAGACTTTTTGTGGAAGTGTGCCTTTGGGTTATCTGCAAAATATGGGAGCAATCTCAGAAATGACCATATGTATGCCTTTTTGCAAACATGAGATATGATTTTCTGTACAGCTGCTGCTTGTTGACATTTTAACAAGAAAGCACAAACTCACTTTTTGAATTTAGTGATTCAGGAATGTGTAGTTGGGGACTCACATCCGTGTTTAAAATTTGATTATTTAAAGGGGACTGTGCTATGTTGCGGTTTGTTTCCGGTTCTGGTTGTATTTATCCTGCAAAGTATATATATATATATATATATATATATATATATATATATACACTTCTTGTAAAGCTTTTTTGTTTGCCAAGAGATGCAAGAGGGAGGTGGAGCTTCATTCACCCCACAATAACTTGTTTAGCCATCACACTGAATCCTGTGCAGTTTAAGCAAGGTAGAAAAGTTGCATTGTACCCCTTTAAATAATGCAGCCAATACAGTTTAAAGACATAGGTGCTACACAGCCAGTTTCAGTGAAGGCATAAAGAAATCTGTGATGTAAGAGACCATAGGAGTCTTGTGGCAGATTGACAAAGACATGCCAGCCATACCACATCTTTAAACTCTCTGACCACTACCAAACACGCTACAACAATCACACTAACACATTCATACATCAGTGTCACACCTAGTGGAGGCAAGCTGGGGGGGAAGAAATCTGTGGTGGTAAGCCCTGTGGCAGACCGATGGAGAGGTGGCAGCTATAACACGCCACACATCACATATACTGGGGGAAAGGTGGGTGAAGTCCAGTTTTTTTTTTTTAATTAACAGAAACAATTGGATTTAAAGGGTTTGCTGATATCTAGAATATAAGCTAAAATAATATAGAATGATAATAGACAGAGTTTACAATCCACAGCCATGCGGAGGTCACAGTGGCACAAGGAGGAAGTATAGTTGGAGGTTTAAGTGAGGGTGGCGGCTGGCCCTGATTTCCATGGCTTTGGATGAAAAGTGGTTGTCTTTTTATAGCAGCAGCAGCACAGCTCGGGCGGGCGGGGTCACAGGGTTTGAGCAGGCAGTGTGTGGGAGTGTGGAGCACATGCAAACAGACAGATGGACTGACAGGGCTAAGGTAATGGGCTAAGGTAATGGGCCAAAGAAAGGAACAAAACAAAGTAATTAATTTCAGTTTCATTTGTCAAACCTCTAATGCTTTTAAAGAATAATGTCTTTTTGGAGTAGTTAGAAGGTTAGCAATCATTTTTTAATTGGGATTTTGGATAATTTTGCAAACTCTTAATCACACTTGTTTCCCCGGTATCACAGTACCTATGGTTCCTGGTTCATGTCACCAGTTTTGTGTAGATTTGCCAATAGTTATAACAAAGTATTGTTACTTCAAAAGAGTACTCCTCCAAATAATTACTTGAGGAAAAAGTACTGGGGGATTAACTGAATAAAAGTGATCTTTTTTTCTCTTTTTTTCTCTCTTTAAAAAAAAATATATATATATTTTTGTTTTGGTACTTACAGTAGAATTTGTAAAAATCATGACCATAGTTTTTTGCCCCCCCCCAAAGTTATTAGTAAATTAACATATTAAAATAAAAATACTAAATGTAAATTTTTTTCACATTTTCATAACATATACTCTACCTAGATAACATACAGATTTGGAAAAGGTAACAGTGTTTTAACTTGAGTTCCAATGAGTATTAACCAAGTCAAATTAAAAGAATATGCCATAAAAAATGCAATTTATTAAAAAAGTTACCCAGGTAAATGTACCTCAATCTACCCAAGCCCAGTCTATTAAAATACCTTACTGTGACTAAAACATCTGTCAATCTGTGTTTGTTTACAACAGCTGTGCATAGGGGTTAACTAAATGAGCTGGGGGAAACAAATTACTGTCAAAAGAATAAAACAGAGCCTGCTTCAGGAAATAGCCCCATCCCAGGACACTACTATCAGCTTGTAGCCTCAAACAACTAAAGTCCAGCTATTGAGATCTAACCCAGAGGGAAGGCATCTGTGCAGTGTTTTTCTGTGAGTTATTCCCTTGCCAGTTGCAGCTACATTAAAGATGACAGAAGCTCCAAAGGATTACTCCGTATCCCCTCTCCTCTGCAGCTGAGAGACGAAGACCAGATCACCAGGTGGGCCTTGTCATCCCGGGCAATATTAAACCGGTTCACAGGCTTGTTAAAATATTCTGCAAAAGTAGTCATTGAGATGGACATTAAATATATTTTCTCAGAAGGAATAGTAGTTGGGACACACTGAATAAGCCAGAGGTAGCTTGGACAACCCAGCGCAAAGTGGGACATCTAGTCACCCTAGTTATATGACAACTTAATGATACAATGCATCCGAGCTATGCCATTTAACAGTAACAGAAAAAAGCTAATCACAAGTTGTCGCTCCGTCTGGTGCAAAATGGAAAAATATTCGAACAATTTGTGAATCCATAAATCTGTTGCCTGTTCTGCAAAGACATAGCTAGACCAAAAAGCATCACCCTTCAAATTCATTGAAGATGTCAGGAAGTGAAGGGGTGAAAAACAGGTTAGGATTTGACCCCCCAGGACCTTCAACAATAACTTACAACAGCAAAATGTCAAGAAAATGTATGACCCGAAAATTAACTTCATATATGTATTCCTGTTCCATGTACACCAGAGAGCCAAACTGCAGCGTCCATTATGCTAAATGCTCAATTTATTGGTTATCCTAATTTATTTAATCAAAGTCAATAGATATACAGTCTTCATAAGCTACAGATGGACATTACAAATGAAAACTTAAAAAAAAAAAAAAAAAATGCCATTCAAAATAACACCTAGCTTAGTCAGAGCAAGGAGTATTCTGGAGTCCACTAAGTAGTATGACTACACAGGGACGAGGCGCATCTGCTAAGGTATTTTATCGTTTAGGCGTTACGGCCACACGGATGCAGCGTTTTGGGAGCTTGAAAACGATCATATTTTTAACACAGGGTCTCACAGTGGAAAGATTTCAAAACTGCGGTTCAATACGTTGTATGCCCTCCTCGCTCTTATAACCCACTGCATTTTGACAATAATAACAAACATGGCGCTACCCAGTGTTTTCATGGAAGTGTCACTGCGCCACCAACGGGCCGGACATACACACTACAGTGATGCTGCGTGAACCCGTGTGGACACATATGTTCTAAACCGATGCCACCGATACGAGAAACGTTTTTGAAATTATACTGTTTTTGCCTCTGTGTGGTCTAAGCCTAAGGTCGTGTCCAAACCTGCACTATTTATTTCACTCAATGAATTAACCCACTATTTTTTGCTCGCTGGTAATTGTTACTCTGTGAAAAAAACATTGCTGCTGATATTTTTTCCTCCTTTTTTTTTTCCCTCATGTGAATGAACTAGGAGTGATTTATGGATATCTAGATAAATAATAATTGTATTAATAATGATTTCAAACATGTTGATCACATTAATGAACAAAACAAAGCTGGCTTATTGCAGCTGTTTTCCATTTGGATATTTGTCTGTACAAGCGACAGTTTTTCACCACAACAGTTTATTTAATCCAGATTTTAAAATGATTGCGATTGATTTAATTACAAAGATTGGACAGACACTTACGGTTGCGTAAGCATTCTGAGCTTGGCCATCTAGTGACCATCGATGTCCACTACTTTTCATGATGCATTATGGAATATTTTGAGGGCATTATTTTTTCATTATTTTTCAAACTATACGTTCGGACACCACTATATAGAAATGTCTACCCCCCAATATTAACATACATACAGAGTGATTACTTTGTAGTCATTTCGAAGCTTGCATCCACTTGGTGGGTAGAGTAGCCAATAGTTTTACTCAGGTAAGAGTAAGGTTAGTTCAAAAGAATGTACTCATTCACATAATTACTCGAGTAAGAGTAGAAAAGTACTGGTGAAAAAACTACTCAAGTACTGAGTAACTGTTTGAGCGTAATGTCAGAGTATTTATTTAATTTGATTGTAATCAGGTATAAAAAAAATACAGATTTTTATATTTTCAAAAGATAAACAAAAAACCATCACATTTTTCACGTAAAGCTGTTCTTACATGACATACACAGGGTGGTAAAAGTACTCTTACTCTTTCCAAAATTTTACTCAAGTAAGAGTACAGTTACTTCAAAATATTACTCAAGTAAAAGTAAAAAGTATTGTGCAGTAAAGCTACTCTATGGAGTACAATGTATTCAAAAAATGTATGTAATTGATTATGACCCACCTTTGCTGATGATAATCTGACATACACTTGCTATCTGAGAAAGATGCCGGTTTGAACATGTTTGGATTCCGGCCGCTAAATGGCCCTTCTCCAAACAGAACGCAGCCTGTCCGTGCCTGATGCGGGCCTCCCTCTTGGCACCGAAGCTACAGTCGCGGCACGCCTACTTACCGCTATCACACTCCCTCGACTCCGCTGGCCTTACACCTTGTTGTGCTACCCTATCTAGACTTGGTGGCCATGCTTTTGTGTCACCGGTGTCCATTGAGTACACAGTACACAAAGGACTTGTTTCCCGGTGGTACTTGGACTAAAAGGGGACAAAGAAGAAGCCTGGGAACCGTAACACAGTAGGCAGCCACTAGTGGAAACCTTAGCTGTGATCTACTCCCAAGTCTTGAGCTTTTTTTTTGTCATTACACAGCCCTATAATGTATTCTCTAGGCCTGCCCACTAAGAGGCTTGTATGGTTGAAGGGTAACGCAGGACATGGTATTTTTTCTTCTTGATAAATAGACTCAGTGACTGACAAGCAGACCGTATGAAAAGTATATATCTAAAAAATGTCTATTCCTCGGCCAAGAAATGAAAATGAATTATGATTTTCTTGGGCGGTAGTTGCGGCCCGTGTTTTGTTAGTTCAAAAGGGGCCTTGTGTTTCCATGTGTGGGCAGTTAAACAGGCATGGCTTCAATACTTTTACGGACAGACAGAATACATGCACTTGGCCTATAGGTGAACCTAAACAACATACATATGAACTTTTGCATATAGGTAAACTCTACTGCAGAAAAACTAAAGGTTGTAAACAGCTACGGAAGCCCTAAAGGGACACACTTTTGTCTGGTCAGTTGGTAATTTTGATTAAAGAATTTGGTCTCTTTTAGCGGTTTATTTTTTTTGTTGTATTGAAAATGCTCTCTCTTCCATAACCCTCTTCATTTATCATGGCTTGGGACCTGCTAAAGTATTACAGTGAGCCGTTGTGGTTGGAGTTGGTATCTCAGCTTATTTTATGTTGTTATATGTTTAGACTAATTATATCGGCGAAAACAGCTTGTCGCCGATATTATGGAATCACGTCGGTGTTCGTCCGCGTCCGCAGATCCTAGCTGTGAACGCGATAACTCAAAAACGAATTGCCGGATCAGTTTCAACATTTGCACACAGGTACATATCATGAAGATGCAGAACTGGATTGAGTTTGGTA
>JAVQKC010184844.1:0-11070 GCA_036025475.1 Philypnodon macrostomus | reverse complement strand
TAGAGAGGGAGAAAGAGGGGGGAGAGATGGGGAGAGAGAGAGAGAAAGAGTGAGAGAGAGTGTGTGAGAGAGAGAAAGAGAGAGCGAGAGAGAGAGAAAGTGTGAGAGAGAGTGTGTGTGTGAGAGAGAGAGAGAGAGTGAGAGAGTGTGTGTGTGTGAGAGAGAGAGAGAGGGAGAAAGAAAGAGAGAGTGTGTGTGTGAGAAAGAGTGAGAGAGAGAGAGAGAGAGAGAGAGAGAGAGAGAGAGAGAGAGACTTACTCAACCAAGTCCTTGCTTTGAAATGTATAGCACAGTCCTAACTCTGTCTCTCTTGAAATATTAATTTATATTGCAAAGGGTTCTTTATTACTTTTCACACCATCAGAATAAAGTAAGCAGTAAATTAAAAAATCACAGCTTTTTTCTGTGAGTGGTCATTCTTGAGGATACACCTGTCGTGGCTCCTGTTTGTTTGTGTATAACCCAAACCAATAAATAAACTCCAGAAACTAGATGCACGTACAGTACAGTGCACAGTTCTCCATCAAGACATAGCCCTACCTCACAATGGTCAATATAATGACTCCCCATCCAACTAGTTCATACTGATATTGTGTTATGGTGTGTTCAGTGAGGCTGCCTCATTACTGTTAGTTTGCTCTATTTCTGAGCTCTGTTGTTTAGCCTATTCCCTAAACACACATCTGTTTTGGGTTTTCTGGCTGACTCCGTCTTTACTTCCAAGTGCGCAATGTATCCGCTCATTGCCCTCCTCTGTCTTGAGGGATCACCTGTCATGGCCGATGTTTGTTTGTGCACACACTGCCTGTGTCTGGGGCAGCCTAAATGAGCTTGGAGTGGATTCAGAAGCAGCATTTTAGCGGGACCTCTCCGCTTCTCGCCGACACAGCAGAATCTACCACTGTGAGTTCACACTGGTCTGAGCTAGCACACAGCAGTGAGGCATTCAGGGCAGGAACAGTATGTGTGGAGGAGGGCTGGAAGATACTGTGAGTTACAGTACTTAAGCCAACATACGGTAGTTTTTTGTGGCCCTATTGCACAGAATCCTTCAATCCTTTCTAACTATTGAATTATTTATGGAAAGCTGAGAGTAGATGTATCTATAGTTCTGGTCAGATACTACCAATACTTATGTACACAGTTTATTCAAGACTTTATACAACTTTATATTTCAGTAGGTCTATCCCCTGTACCAGTCACTGCGCCTATACAGTACAGTATGGGGCACTTATATATGGTCTGTTAGACACTGAATGGAGAGGTGTTGGATGATGTTGTTCACTGGGTGAGACGCCCATCTGCTGCATCAGCTGGAACAGTCCAATAAGACTTCACTGTGGTCAGTCAAGTGAGCCTCCACTAGTCTATGGTGAGTGAGCTGTTTTTTAAATGGGCCAAAGGGAGCCAAAAATGAAAAACGATATTATAAAGGCTATATCCATAAAGAGTCCATCCGTAAGCAAAACACACCGATTGGTGGTGAGCTCTTAGAAGCAGTTCCTGTTTAGGTTATACTTAATTTTGACACAGTTTTGTTCCTGATTTATTGTTTTTGTTTAGATTTTATGTGTGGGCTTCTGTTTAGTCCTGGTTTAAGCACTTTTAGCACCTTTTAGACCTGGTTTAGCTTGTTTTAGAACAGTCTTAGTTTAGCCCGTGTCCAGTTTTCATTTAATTGGAATCAGATAATGCAAAGTCTGGACTTAAACGAAAATGTATTAGCCAGTTGAAATTATTTTGTACAATGTAAACTTGAAATTTTGACGGGTGATTGTGAGAAAGCGGTAGACACCCAGAGGGAACCATTGTTATGCTGACTGTGGAGCTGATAAAGCATTCACACGATAGCTTCAAAAGGTGAATGTCCAAATCCATTTCAGGTCTATTCCCCCAAAAATCCAATTTGTAGCATGTTAAATCTGAAGTGGGGAGATAAGAAACACATTAAAATATAGTGGCTCAAGGCTGTATCGTTGGGAAGGAAATCTCTGCTACTGCTCTTTATTGACTTGTGAACTTCTCCAACATGGATGGAGATGTACTGGTCAGTTTTATAGAGTTTAATTTAATGAGGGGATTCAATAATAGAGATTTGTTTTGAAATAATCCTTTTTTGTGAATCAATCTTTTGACATTGAAACAGAAAAATGAAAAATGATTGTCTGGTCTGAGTGAGTGTTTCAGAGTGGTTCCCTTGACATCACTGAAACCCTTTTGTAGATAATACCCCCAATCATACCCCCATAGCATTTCTAATGTTAAATCAAATCTTGATCGCAAAAGGTCAAGCTAGAAAGTGGCCACTGTGCCTCCAATAGCAATAAATCTTTAGCTTCATCAGTGGACTATAAAGTACAGAGGGAAATGGCAATTTTTATGGATGAGATTCTCAAACAAGAGCTAATCAGGAGAAGTGTATAGTAGCATTGTGTGGTCAAATAGATCATTAAATCTAGAGGCACTTGGGCCTTCACCAATGTATTCTCTTGCAATGGTATGTCCCTAGACCAAGATGTGAAAAAGGATTGTCTTAGTGAGTTTAATAGAAATGTGTTATCAAATAATTTGTTCATTGGGCTATATAATAATAATAATAATAATAATAATAATAATAATAATAATAATACCTTCCATTTATATAGCGCTTTTCAAGACACCCAAAGCACTTTAGATATTTTTGTATTATTCATTCACTCTACAGTCACACCTGATGGTGGTAAGCTACTTTGTAGCCAGAGCTGCCCTGGGGCACACTGACGGAAGCATGGCTGCCAGTTTGCGCCTACAGCCCCTCCGACCACCACCGAACACCTATCACACAACCACATTCATTCCTAGGCAATGTGGGTTAAGTGTCTTTCTTAGGGACACGACGACAGTGTGCGCTCAGACGGGGGCTCGAACCACCGACCCTCTGGTTGAAGGGCGAGCGTCTACCCACTGCGCCACTGCCGCCCCAAATATCTCATAATATATCATTAGAATTTGAATTGTCATCAAGTTCCCCAACCAATACCTGGCTTATTTCTTCATCAGTGCTGTGGGCAATATTTGGCAGCAAGTGGATGTTGGGTCTACCAAGGTGTCAGAAGCAGAACAAAATTGGCAAGCATAATAATTTGAGTGAACAAACTGTCATGGCTAGACAACTGTGTCTGCAGCTCTTGTGGATGTTCCCTGTCTACACTAAACTGTAGCAAAATAAAGTGGTCCAAGGAAGAAACTGCAGTGAACTGGTGACAGCTGATGCACATGGGGAGCTGTTTGCTTCATATGGGGCTGAATTCCAGTCAGATGGCCATAACACACTAATACCATCAATAACAGGCATGTCATGTCACGTTGTCATGTGTGTAAATATAGTGTATATAAAATGTTCCTTGTGCCTTTTACTGGACTCAATGGTTTATAATTAATGGAGCTGGTTAGTTGTAAACAGCTTGTTTGATGGACCATGTACTGAGATGACAAGAGATGAATGATTCCCAGAGGACAACAGTAAAGGAGTAGGGGTGGGTGATATGGCAATAAAAAATGAAATCGTCATTATTATGATGATCTGCTAACCTAGGAAGATCTTTGACTCGTGCTACAGTGCATTCATTTATGCTCTGCTCTTCACTATCATTTTCACTGGAACAATGCCAGTGTTCATATAAAGTATTAAGATGAACATTGGATTAGTACATTGAACTTTATATCTTCTGTGTCACAGACCGGCTCATAGCCCATGACAAAGATGAAGGGAGACACACAGGTTTAGGCCAATCAAAAATAATGTATTGGAACTTATAAATATAAACAATCATAAAGGCATGGGATGTGAGTATGTGAATATGTCTAGTGTGACTGTTATGAGTGTTATAACCAAAACAAACAGGAACAAAGGACAAAGGTGTATACCTGGAGGAGCAGAGAGAGGGAATGTTAGTTAGAAGCCTGCTTATATAGTGAGCCCAGCTGGCTCCAATTATCAAAGGGCCCGCCTCTGCCTGCAGGAGGAACTGCCCTTGCAGGTCAGAGGAAGGGGCCGTGACACAAAAAAATACATTAACCAAAAAAAATGTGATAGAATCAAACTTGTGGTCTTGATCGCAATATAATTGTGAAGTTATATTTCACACCACTAGGCTTAAATAGTGTGGCCTAATATTAAAACACAGTAAGTCACAGTTTAGGTGTGAAATACAGTCAGAAATCTAAAATGAGATGATGACGCCTCTCTTGATTAATGCTCATCAATGCTCTCATTTACATCTGCTGCTTCTCACTAACACTGTAGCACTTCCTGTTTTAGAAATGTGTTAAATGAGAAGTATGATTATGTCCGGACATTGCCCTTCCATACACTTAAGTGCTGCAGCAGTGGACTCAATAAGTGCTTTTGGACACTCGCCCACTATTTGTTTCTTTAGAAGTTTGTCGAACTGCACTGAGAATGGGAACAATACATTATAAATTGAGCATTCACTTTTTTTGTACAGAACACAGCTACACATAATATTCCAATTATGGTGAACTGAGTTGGTGGGTGTTTACTACCACAGCACGCCTCCACTTCCTAACTCTGGATGTACACAAAAACAGAACAGGCCTCTATTTACAGTCTTTTCTAAAAGTTTTTGAAAACAGAAAGTTCTAAATTCTTGAATGGAGGCAACTGGATTCAAGATTCAAAGAAGGATGCAAGACCACAATACATTTTCAAGGGAGAAATTAGCATTAGCTACAAAATATCACAAATGAAGATGCTACATAATGTCAGAGCCTGGTTAGGAAACATTGTACCTCACATTATATGTTTATTTGATGTAACAGTGGAGGTAACATTCTTGATTTTTAAGTTTTACTGGACCTTTTTTCATCACAGAATTATTCTATCACCACAGCACTACTTTTCTTTGTAAAGGTAACTCACTTTTTGCTCCAGTCGCCTTCATTCCGGAATTTTGAACATTCTACATGACTAACATTTTAAAGGGTCTATTGGCGGTAGTTTGTAATCAACAATGTACTTTCATCACCAAGAAACAATCAAATATGAACTGCATTTTTTAATAGATATAAAGTGGATATCTGTTGATTGAAATGCATGTTTACGATCCAAAATGTCAGTGCGTTGGTATTTGACCTATACTGATTACTTCATTTTTTTGCATGCAATATTTTTTACTATTCATTTTCAGGTGAATTCACATAAATCATTTGGAAAACATAGGTCTCCTTAATATGCAAATAATATACACTTTATCATTAGTCACTGCATCATTTTGGCATCAGAGTGTGTATAAACTCTGGAACTCACTTCCACAACCCATCCATGACTGCTCTGACATCCCCACCTTCAAAAGCCTCCTCAAGACTCATCTTTCTAGAATTGTTTTTAATGTTTTATATTTGTTTGTTTATTGTAGTTTTAACCTTTGTACTTTGAGTGTCATGAAAATATTAATCTATTGTCTTTGTATTTTTTCTTGCCAAGAGAGGAAGCTTTATTCACCTTGCAACAACTCATGTAGCTATTACATTGACTTTGAATCTGTTAATTTATGTTTAAAAAATTGCATAGTTCCACTTTTAGTAGCAGCATATAGCCCCCAGTCAGTTTAAGATTATCCATTGATTTAGATGCAGTAAATGTCATATAAATGCACTCTTGAGCCAAATATTCTCCTCAGACTTCTATCACTGAGTGTCAGGACAGAGAAGCTCACCTTGTCATTCATCACCACCACCTCTGGGGCTGTGCTGAGAATGCACTATCAGTGAGGGAACAGTGGCTTTGCAGTAACCATATGCTGCAATGAGCCTGCTCTTGTCAGATCACCTTGAGTGTCACTAACAACCTGGCAGCTCTTCATTTTAAGGGTCCCTATCATGTTAGCTTGACGTGAGTTTGTTTTACCTTTCTGCCATGTATAAAGTACATTTACGCATGTTTGAGTAATCCTGTATGCTGAGACACTGACTTTCTCAGGAGCTCTTGGTCTAACCTTTATACAAAAGGCTAAAAATGTCATAATAGGGTCCCTTTAAACAGACATCTCAGACTCTCATTACTAAATAAAACAGTGCTCTAAGTGATCTGTACAGTATATTAACTTTGAATATACAAGGCCTCTTTACCTGTCTCTGTAATTACTCTCTCGTGTGAAAGTCAGTGCCAGAGTTTTGCTGACTTTAAGTGCTTTTTCTAGTTCAGCCAAGCCCCGTGACAGGCTGCTGGCACACACACACACACACACACACACTGTATACAGATAGAAAATGGGATCTATATATTGCTACACATTCACAATGCAATAAGTTAGGGTTAGAACATATAGTGTTGTATAATTATTGGATATTTTATTAGTGTAGGTTGAACTTACACCTAATTAAATGCCACCTTATTACCCGAGTGTGTTTTTTGCTGATATAGCCCACCTGCTTCATGTTTTATCACCTTTCAGAACGGCCAGGCACCAACAACCGAGCCCTGTTGGAAGTCACTGAATCCGGCTCTTTCTTATTTATTCTGGTTTGAACTTGGAGAAAACATGATCTATAAGTGTTATGTGTGGTTTGTGTTTTGGTAAAATGCAACTTTATTTAAACAGACTTTCTTGTTAGACTTAGAGTGTCCTGGCTCCAGTCCAAGACATTAACGCCAAAGCATTTATGGTCAAGGTTGAATTCAATAGAACCATAAAACCCCGCCTTTCTGATTTTGTTCATTTGAAGATTATTGAAAGTTTTTAGTGTTTATTGCTGTGGTGAATGCGGTTATGGGAAATGCATAAAATTCAGATGCATTTATTCATACCCATTTCTATTTTGCAACTTTACACGTTGCATTAAAATACGTACGCAGAGCCTGGGTGGATAATAAACGTGCTACAGCTATAAACGTGCCTGGGGGTGTTGGTGAGCATCATTACCTATAGTTAAAGCATGTAGCCGTGTGCTAGTATCATTAAACTTTACACACACTTGCAATCACGAGATGACCACTCATAAACCGGCCCGCTGAAGTACAATGTTACGACTCTGTTACATCATCTACATATCTGGGAAATATGCAGAAAGTAAAACAAGGTTTAACATTTTAGAGCTTCTGAACTAACATATTAGTCAAACATTATGTTAAAATATTCAGAATGTTAACTCGATGGTGTTGATCAAAGTTAATGTTATTTATTGTAAATGGTGTAAATGACACTAAAATTGCTCCTTAGCTACTTAAAGGGGCCCTATTATGTTAACTCAACTTATCTTTTACCACATTATTATTTTGTTTCCTTACTAAAAACTTACTCAGAGTTGTATTTTGTTTCATTCACACTTAAAATCCTGTAACTTTAGATGACATTGTGAAGTGGGCGTGGCCAGCAGGGGGAGCGAGAACCTTAATGACATTGTACTTTATTTGAGCTTTTTCAAAGGAGAGAAAGCAACTCCCCAAAAGAAGACACATGATAAACATGGCTTTTTTCAAGTTAGGAAACATCCAAAATGGGATCTTTAAATATTATATAAATGTTATTTAAGTCTATGTCTAAACGTAGCTGTTATTGTAATGTTGTTTACTGTGATGTGCAGGTTGTACTCTTTGTGAAAGTAATATATGAATACAGAAACCTCACTGGAGAAGCATCAGTGTGGCTCCAAGCACATTACATTTGTTCATTGGCTCCTAACTCCTGCAGCTGTTCTTATCATCATTCTCTTTTTCCTGCTGCTTACAACTGTGTGCTTTTGTAAACCTCCAAATTTAAAGGAATAGACTGTCCATTTTTAAGATAAAACCAGTAAATGACTGCACTGAGCGCCCAAAAGGTCCTGCTGTTTGGACTAGATGTGTTTGTGGTTGGATAATAAACACATAGTATGTGTGTTTATCGGCTTCACTTTCAAAGAAAACCAATAGACAATGTTATATGATTATATTAGCTTAGTGGACACATTAAGCTGTTCTGTTCTAGCTACAGGGTCTGAGTTCTCTTTGAACTTCACCAAACTCCTATTTTTTCGCCCCATTTCCAGGAATAATGCCTCAATATTGGGTCCCATTATAGACATTGGCGGATACACTGCCAGAGAGGAACATTATCTATTGATTTGTGCTGCCACTAACAACTAATTGGTGGTTAACATTATGCTCTGCACTGTTACTTAACTTATATACCCTGTAACAAATGCATTTGCCATCACTGGCCACTTTATTAGGTATACCTGTGCAACAGCTTATTAACAGCAACTAGAGCTGGGACAAATTATTCTAATATATAGTGATATCGTGATAAATATTGCAGGCGGCTGTATCTATATATTGGAAATAATAACTCATTTATATATTTCCCTGAGCCATGTATCACATATTGTAACTGCATTTAAACTTGAATGCATTTAGGCCTGAGACATGCTTAAGGCAAACTTAAAAAATAGTGTCATTATTTTTAACATGCATAGAGAAACTGCTGATCTACTGAGATGTCACACATTACATCAGGTATAAAGAATGATCCAGTGAATATTCAGTAAGTGGCAGTGGCAAGGCCCTCAGCAGAAGAGCAGAGACATCTCTACTTTATTACGTACACTGTGTACAGTCTAATATACTGTCTGTATCTATAGCATTTCCATTTTAAACAAACATGCATGTAGTCATAATGCACATTTCTACAGTATAACCACTCACAGCTCTCTGAAGCAGAAGGCACCACAGCACTGTTCATGACTAGGCCCACACTACTCATCTTCATCATTATGACAGTGATCTAATTAAAAAAGTATTATTGAAATTGGTTTATTCATCTTCTGGTTTTGTGTCTCATATTGTACGAGAGCTCCTATTTTTGTCACTCTTACGTCGTTTAAGTTTAGTATTGTCCAGTGACCAAAATTTTTTTTTGATAATTTTGTAATATGTAGAAAATAGAATATTGGAATTGTTTTTTTCTTCTTCGGGTTTTGTGTCTCATATTGTACGAGAGCTCCTATTTTTGTCACTGTTACGTTGTTTATGTTTAATATTGCCCAGTGACCAAAATTCTTTTTATATAATTTTGTAATATGTAGAAAAGAGAATAGTGGCTATAGTGTTTTCAGTGCTTTCCTAATTCATCAAAATTCATAAATTATTCATCTAAAATGTGAGGCTTTTTTTCTTTTTTGAGCAAGCCAATTGGGAGATAAGTCGGTGCACAAACTGTAGGTACAACAAAATGAAAAAACATGACTTCCTGGACTAACGGCATTAATCAAATCACTGAGAGGAGTACAGCTCGTAATTGTCCACAACACAAAAAACAAGGCATATGTTTGTTTATCTCGGATCACTGAGCCATCACTCGTCAAGCACTGCACACTTCACCACATCCTCATCATCATCACCAGATCGTCAGAGCTGTGAGCAACAGGAAGCCAGATGTAACGCCACTTCTGCCCTAATGAGCCTCAGAGTAAACAGTCATAAAACTGTCATAAACAGAAAACAGAAAAAGCAGCCCAAAGGCACACGGTGTGATCAGAGAAGATGGATAAGAACATGGCTCACGGTGAGGGAAGATGATGACTGTGTTTGTTATTCCTTTGTGTGGACTTTATTACTGAAGAATCTATGGCTGGATGCATATAATTAATCATCATTTCAGAAAACATGCATTCATATATTATACTAAAGGACTAATCATTTTTCCATATGTCTTGAAGTTGCATCTCAGATAATGTTACAGAAATATGGGTAATAAAGAACATCGTGGTTTCAGTCTTCAGTGTGTGCTTTGGGGTCTCCCAGGGTCCTCTGAAGTCTTCACATATATCTGAATCATATATGCAGTTTATTTATTTTAGTATTGAACTGGTATTTTCTTTGATTACATCATGTCTTTAACAGCTGTAAGATGTTTCTCTTACCTTTGATTCTGAATCACCATCTGCATTGTTACGCAAGAACGGACCTCAATATCTTCCACTTCAAGAGGTCAGTAATTGGACAAATTATATTTGATTCAATAGCATTGTAATGTTGAAGTACTTTGTTTGTCTATGAATAAACCCTATCCCTTTAGATAGAAAATCTCAAATTCAAGTCCAGGTCTAATGCAAAATATCTTTGCCTTTGGGAGTCAGGATAAATACCTTGCAAAGGTATGAGCTCTTAGCACGCTTAGTTGGCAAACAGAAGATGTAGCCTATAGAATTTAAACAACATTACATACACAGTGGGTTGGGGTCCAAAGGTGGGCTACCAAAGCCATAAATCACAGTCACTAAGTTAAAAAGCAAGGATTTGTTTGTTTTTTTTGTTTATGTCCATAAATACAATACAATAAAAATTATATTCCATTCAGACTGAAAACAAGCTAAACATAAATACAAAATAGTTAGAACACCAAAAAGGACCAAACGTATCACGTTTGGATTTGGATTGCAATTATTATGGCCAAACTAAACATGGGTCCTCTGAAAAAGAGACAAACACATATATCTTTGCCCTGGTTTTATTCTGCCAGGGTTAAATACTGCAGTCCTGTGTATTTGTATTCAAGCAGCATTGTGGCTTTGTGGCTGATTTAATGGAAATTAATGTTCCCTTACTCTAAGCTTATTTGGGGAAAAAGTTAATTGCATTCATAAGTAGGTGTTGGTGCGTGGGCATTTAAATCCCATCTTAAACTATTATTTATCTTCTTCTATCTATCCTCCTGTGACAAAACATATATTAGCAATATAGCTGTCACTCACCGGTTTAATAACGCATGTGTTTGTCTTGAAGCATTGCCGAGCTGTTTGTTTACCTTTTTTATTTGTGTACTCATGGTGGAGTAGTGCCTTTTGTCTTAATCGTCCAGGGCGTCCCACACATACATACATACACACACATACACACACATGCACACACATACACACAGTCACAGGTGAAGCCAGGTGTTTTGACATACAGTCACAAACGCTGATCGATGTGTTGAGAAGTGAAAATAACCTTTGATGCCCCATGAGTGGGCCGGCTGATACTATATTCTTTGTAAACTGCAGCCATATACAGCCTTCGATCGGACCTCAGTGAAAATATATGTCGATGTG
>JAVQKC010184834.1:0-16830 GCA_036025475.1 Philypnodon macrostomus | reverse complement strand
CTTTATATAAACCATAAATCGTGATGTTTTTTTTTTTTTTTTTTTTTTTTTGCTCCTGCACTTTCAGGATTGTTTTGTGAGAGTAAAGAAACAAGAGTTGGAGAGGTTGACCACAGAAGTGATGCAGCTAAGGGAGTTTCTACCAAAGGTTCTCAATGGAGAGCTCATTGAGATGTTCAACAAAGCAAAAACTGCACAGTCAAGTATATTTAACATAGATTTGCAATATTTAAAGGGGTTGGTTTGCTGACAATTAAGTGCCACTTGACCATTTTCTGTGTGCTAGTGAGTGCAATGAAGGAGCAGCTGGCTTTGGAACAGGAGAGGCTGCGGCAGGACTGTGTTCACCTCCAGTCTCGACTCGAGACAGCTCAGGCTGAATGTCAGAAGGAGAGAGAGGTCACAACCATTGTTTTGCAGATTTTAGTATTATTATATTGAACTATACAACAAAGAGTTAGGTCAGGGTCAAAGTCAAAAGGTCACCAAACAGATAAAATAAAGTGCCCTGTTGTCAAATCTTCTAATCTACATTGTAGTGTTGTGTACCCACTTCATGTGTGCATCATGTTCTCTTGGTGTTGTGTGCCCATTACATGTGTCTTGATGTGCAGGAGAAGCTGTTGTTGCGGGAGCAGGTGTGGCAGAGTGGCACAGAGCTGCAGCAGCAGGCAGACTTCTGCTTAGGCCTGGGCTCTGCCACCTGCAGCCTGCTGTGGAGCTGCTCCTCTCGGGAGGACACTGTCACTCAGTGGCTGTCTGATGTGAGTACACTGCCCTGCTCTTCTGTCTCTTCTATAACTGGTGTGATTATTTCAGTGATGTGTGTGTGGTACATGTCCAGCAGGGGAAGCTACAGTCATTCCTAGGTGTAGCAGCTCAAACTCTGGAGAGCTTTGTCCACTCTCTGGATGAAGATGTGAAGATTCAAACTGAAGACCACAACTCACAGGAACACAAGTTTGTGTTGGCTCTGGCTGGGACTATTACTAGTGAGTCACAATACATAACACATCAAGTATGTGTTTTATGACTCATGAAAATACAAATAATGAAATAATTTATTTTACATTTTTACTGACTGTAAAATGAGCTATCGTCACTTCATTTTAACAGATATAGCAGCAGTCACCTGTGGGCGGGACTTCCTGGCCAGCTCTGCTCACTCACTATTGGACACTCTGATCCGTCTGCTGGAGCTGATGAAGCCTGGTGTCTTCCCCAAACTCAAAGTGTACGTACCACTGCATATACTGGGATTCTAACTGTCATTCACTTGTAATGAGAGGAATATTGTGTATTTGGCTCTATATGTCAGTGTGGTTCCTCTGTTTATATATGATAGTGTTTGATGATATTGTTTGTGTGCAGGTTGATGCTGATGGCTCTGTACAATGTCAGCATCAGTGTGAAAGGACTCCAGTACATGAGTAAGAACCCAGCACTGCTGTCCATCACATGGAGCCTGCTGGAAGGTAACTTCTAATATTCTATATAAAAATAGATTCTGAAACACCCCAGTATTTTAAGTTTTTGATGTCATCCAACTCATATACTCAAAAATATATATTCATATACTCACAAAAAGTTGGGGATATTTAACTTTTGCTTTATAAAGTCAATTACTTTTTGTGGCTAGTATATGTCTAAATGTATACAAAATATCTCCCATTAGTCCATTTATTGATTTATTGTGTTGCAGACCATGACTGGGAGGTGTGTCTCCACTCCCTGCGGCTCCTTCAGTCCGTGCTTTTGGAGGATGAGGTCCCTCTGCTGTTGGGCCCCTCAGTGCTGGACCCTCAGCTCCAGGCCCAGGTCAAGAAGCTCACCTCCAGTGTCCAGCCCAGCCTAAGAGTGGCAGCTCAGCAGACACTAGAGGACTTACAGGCTCTACACAAGGTATCTACATTTATGCCTCCAGACATAGAGCTATACAGATGACCACTCACATTCTGTTACTAAAACCTTCTTCATTCTTTAGTTCAGGAGTAAATGCTCTATATATGGAACCATAAAGCCTTTATATGTCACAATAAAAAATAATCTATTAAGGCAGCAGAGTTTAATGAAAATAATCATAAAAATCAAATTTATATTTCTCGTTATATTTATTTTAAAGCAATTCTCTAATTAGTTGACGTTGCATCCAAATGTTGCAAAATATCAATATTGCAATAATTAAGGTGGATATTGACTATCAAACTTTCTATAGCAGCCCTAGATTTTTTTTGTTATTTACTGACCTATTGGAGATGGAGTTGATATCTTCATATTGAATATTACAGAAAAAAAAATCTAATTTTCTTGTTTTCAGAGCCAAGGATCCAAACCGTCCAGACCCTGAAAAAAAAATCCCCAGTTTCCAGCATGTTCTTTCAAGAATTTTTATCTACAGTTTAAATTGTTCAGTGTTTTTTACATCAACTATCCTGTCCGAAACATGTTAAAAGTTAATATATTTGATGGCGTCCAAATAAAGGATTACATTTTATAGGCAGGTTTTAATTCATGCTCATCTGGGTTCTACATTTTCATATCATTTATTTAATAGAAACGTATATCCTATCTATAAACTTACTAAATAGTGTAGGTAAGCTTGCACATATCATAATATGTGATTTAATGTAGCTAGGTTTCTTAAAAATCAGTTCACACAAAGCCAGTATTTATTGGTTAAACGTCTTTATTGTTTCTTTCTAGAGTTTATTCTAGAGTTTAGAATCATGGCACTGGTTAAGAACAGGACAAGGCTAGATTATAAAACATGTAGAATCAGAAGCAAGGGTGCCAGTTAATTCAGTAATAGACGTGACAAAAACTATTTTCAAACCAATGTTAGGTTCTATCTCCTCCTTTCATAAAAATCTCTAACTGCCCCTCACTGTGTTCAGATTCTTAAAGAGAGTTAAAGGAACATACGTAGATAAAGTCTAAGAAGAAAAGGGAGAAAAGATAAGAGTTTTGCAGGCGGCCATCTTGGTTCATCAGTGTTTTTAGGAGGATGCTGCGGCGCTGGTCTTTTCGTCACGGGTAACGGGGATGCTACGCTCGCCTCGTCCCGCCTCGTTGCCCCCGGTAACCTTAGGGCTGCACACGGTAAGCATCCCATTGGCTGACAGGGTGCAGGTGATGGCTGATTGGTCCACATTGGAGGGGAGGCGGTAGCGGCGGTGGAACTCGCGGGAGACAAAGCCGTGGTCGTCCTGTCATACATGAAGGTATAATTTAGGTCATAGTACAAATAATCAAATGATGTAGAATTTTTGACAACACCAAGAATCCTGTACATTAAAGGTTTGGGTCACATGTTTGGGTCACATGTAAAAAACAGCATCCATTGTTATTTCTAAAAACTGGATTACTAGTAGGATTGGTTAGACAAAGTAGTGCTGTCTATGTCACCTCACCTGTCTCTCCGCATGTTTTCCCTGGATCTCCACATAGTCATCGGTCACTCTCACGTTCAGCTCGTCTGGAGAGAAGTGCTTGACGTCCAGGTAAACTGTAAACTTCTCCCGGTCAGACCTCACCTTTTGAAAACATTACATTTAAAAGCATTGTTATCTGCTTCATTTTAAAAATGTAAATGACAAGGGGTAAAATAAAGGTAGATTGAAAACACAATGTAAAAATGTTCTGTAAAAAGTCTCAGTATAAAGGATAGTGAAAACCCTCACTGCACTAGTAAGGATGGGAGACCATTTGACTGAACATGACAGTTATCATAATACTACTAAAGTCATTGAAATTTGACTTTGTAGTTGCATTAGAATGATGTAGGGATGGGATATATATAATAATCGCAAAAAAAAAATCATAATTTATTTGCACTTTAGACTTGAACAAATAATGTATTATATTTAGTATTTAAGTTCAGGTGATACTGTTGAGAGTCTAGTATTTTAAGGACTTTTTAACATTTTTATGGCCAAGATGATCAAGTGACCAAAAAATATATATATAGTCCAATGCCTATAATGATGTATGATGGAGTTTATCACTTGTTGTTACCTCAGAGACCCCGGAGTTGGAGAAGTCCCATGCGTTGCGGAACAGAGACTGTCTGTAGTAAGGGCTGATGGTGGAGGCGGCGTAGGGGAAGATGTCATGGTCAAACAGCCCTTCTCCAAAGAACTGGTCAAAGAGCCGAGCCGGGTACATCGAGCCCAGGGCGCGTCTAAACCAGGGGTGCTGAATGGAGAGATCCATGATCAACGGAGCCTAAATTAAAATCAATATACGAGTAAGTATTTGGAAAATGAAAGAATATGGACAACTAAAGGCATTAGAAAGTCCCCAGTGCGTTTAGAGCAGTGCCCCCCGCCTTCGTCCCCTTTTATACCTGAGGGGCTTTAGCCAGGATCCCTCTGGAATGGCATTATCTCATAGACCAGTGTCCAGTCAGCAGAATTACACTGGGCTGGGTGGGTCCAGTGCCATCTACCAGACAGTCAGGCCTGCCAAAACAAACCATGTCTGAGGAGGATGGACTGGAGATACTAGATGCTTGCTGGCTGTGCTCTTAGACAGTGTGACTTCTTCTGAGTGGTCATTTATTTTGCATTCTCTGTAGGGCAACACATTAAAGGAAAACAACATTTTTGTTGATAATGCATTATTTGGAGTTAATTAGGCAGAAATAGTTATTTTCTTTACTTCAAAATGAAAACTTATGACTCAATGAGGACTAAGGCCAAAGTAGGACTAAATTAAGGAAATAAAATAAAGTTTTCATTCAGGGCTCTGATAGGAAATAGGAATAATGGGAATAATAGGAAAAATAATTTTAACAGTGTAAATCTATGTCAGATTAAAGATCATGGCATTATTGCAATATAATTACAGTATGAATATTGCATTTGCTGATTTTGCAATAACAATAATTGCAATATATAGATGGCTAATGGCTTTTGAAAAATATCTAATTGTGATTTTTATGACAAATATTGCGATTAGGATTAGATTTGTGATAAATATTTTTATAACCAAGATTCAGTTGACAGCACATTGTAAACCTTTCTAGAAGCATTAACACTTAAGTAGAAGAACATATTAACTGTTCAACTTTCATGCCTTTCCGAACGTGTTTGTAGAGGCTAAACCTACAAGGTAAGTAACTCATATTTTGTTTTGGGGAGAAATGTTATTGCCAAAAAATGAAAGCCTTAAAAAGGCAAATTCATTTTGATTGAGATTATTTGTACAGTCGATTCATAGAAATCCATATTAAATCCAACAATTGTGTTTTGAGGTTTCCAAGAACAGATAGTGGTATACAGTAATGGTGGTATGCAAGGTGAAGGCTCACTTACTCTTACTGTCTGACACTGGCATTAGACTAACCCTCTGGGCTTTGACCCGTCATTGTGGACCTGATCCCCCTTTTCCCCTGCGGTCCGGTCCGGGCAGGGGGGGACAGTCCCGGGTGTGTCCAGAGGAGACTAGCCCTCCGTAGGCTTGGCCGGGGCAGCAGACCGGACATAGATGTGAAGCTCTGGCCCTGGTTCAGCACCGTCAGCTCTCTCACACACAATGGATGGAGCTATGAAAGGCTGTTGTCATGGTAACCGGCGTGTTTAGAGGACAGGGTTTTACTGCGTTAGGTAACGGACAGGTCAAGAGGACAGAGATTCATAACACTCACCGGACATAACATTAGGTACACCTGTAGATATCACGTCAACACATGAAATAGAAGAACTTAGAGGTGTAGTAAATGGTAAATATGAATGATCAAATAAAGTGGTCATTGGTTATAGTTTGTGGTGTCCTTTAGTCCCCATTCTTAAAGCTCAAACTCCATATGGCATCATTTGCAGGTGACCACCAGTGTGTCACTGTGTAGTGAAATCACACACTAGTGGTGGTGGCATGCTAGTTATGTAGCCACAGCTGGTCTAGGGCAGACTGACAGCCAAACCGCTCCAATCACACACATTTATAGGCAATGTGGGTAAAGTTCATTTTCACAAGTGTTGATTTTGCTGTCCTCTGGTGGTGTGAAGCGTTATAAGACGTTTTTTTTTTTTCGGGGGGAGGGGTTTGAGACACAGTAGGCGTGTCGGAGACAGAGGTCCCAGCTGATTTCTTGCAACATTTGGTCGTGAACGCGAGCCAAGCGGACCTACAACTTGGATTCCCCTCTCCAACTTGTCAAATGTATGTCTTTTTCTTTTTTCTATCGTATCCAAGTTAGTGTTAGCCCTATTTGAGATACAACTGTTATAATCCTAAAATCAGGCTCTTTTAAGCGCCATATGGATGAGGCAGGTCACCTTTGAGCGCGCCACAGTTTGTCCAGAGGCGCACGACTGTCACTTTAGGAAGGGGGCGCAGAGATGAAACGGGACTGTGGAGCTCCGGCGGTGGAGCGGCTGGAACTGGAGGACGTGGCCGAGGAGGAGGACGCGCTGACCGGGGAGAACACTTCCACGAACAGTCCCATGAGTGCCGTGGAGTCCGGAAGCGGCTGTCAGGTGGGGACAAGCGAGGGGAGGATGTGGGCGTACAGTCAAGTCTGTCGTGCGTGCACCTGGCGAAACGTGGGGAGCGTTGTTCATGGGATAGGCTAAAAGCTATGTAGATTTTCAGAACTGGTTAAATAAATGTTAATATAATAAGTGTCGCTAATTGAAGTTATTCGTGGTAAAAGTTGTTTTCACAAGTTGAAAGATTGAACAAACTGCTGCCAACACGAGCAATAATGGACAAAGATGGCTTCTTTTTGACACAGCAGGAAGGCGTGATAGCCGATCTGACGTTTACCAACGTTAATAGTGCACTTTGATGCCTGAGTTTATTTAATATCAATTGTAATCAACTTGTTTCATAAAATACCTTTAACATAGCTAAACCACTTTACAATTGAGTCCACTTTTCATACAGCTACACACTGGTGGTAAAACTACCTCTGTAGTCATAGCAGCCCTGGGGCAGCCTGACAGAAACGTGGCACCCATCTCTCGCCAATGGACTCCCAAACCAACACCAAACACACTACCGTAATATAATTTAAACATTGATGGAGACAAGCTGGTTGAATTGTCATGCCCAAGGATACAAAGAAGGTACAAACCGGTTGGGGAAGGAAGTGAAACTGACCGTTTATTTTTTTTATCATTAATGGACATGCATTTCCACCTAACCCATAGTTTTTGTTTTAGTTATAATACAAGTGTTATATAGACTGAGCATCCAGCCGCAGGGGTCACAAGCCATTGGATTGGAGCCTAGTTGTGTCAGGAAGGGCATCCAACATAAAAAAGTGCCCCCCCCAATAAATATATATTCCCCCAAATGCTTGTTATAGCCTGTGATATATCATACTTTCATTCTGTTTAAATTTGTCCACAAAAGTGTATGTTAGAAGCACTTGTCTGACTCTTATTTTACAAATTCTCATCAAAATATTGCAGAGATGACCACCAAAACTCTATTTCAGATCTCCAGAAAATGGGAGACAGAGGGCCAAGACAAACCAGGCTGTTCACGGTCACAGGAGGAGGCGGAGATCATCCACCTTAACTTTAGGAAGCAATCCTCCTACAGGTAAGAACTTTCACTATTTAATGAATGAATGAATGATGAATGAATGATGCGAATCTATTCTATTACTTCATCTCAAAAACTCTTATTCCACACGGTCTCTTGCTGATGCTGTAAGATGCTTCCCTGGGGCTCACCTCCATTGGCCAGAGAGCAGTGCATTATGGTTAATTGTGTTTCCATTGTGGATGACAGCATATGTTGCCATGGTAACGAAGGATGCACCCTAGTAGACAATAATCTAATTGTGGTGCCTGCTTTCCAGACTGACATAATCACAGGGGACTGGTGTAGATGGAGTCATTGATGTGTGGTATTCCAAGGCAGTCAGCCATGTCCGTTTCTTATGTTGACTAGTTTCAACGGTGTATGGTCTAGCGGTGGTAATCCTGCCGGGATAGTGTCCTGATGATAGGACAATGAGTGTACGGAGGCGGGGGGAAGGGCCCACACCGGAGAGAGAGAGAGGGTTATATAAGGATCAGCTGTGTTCTGTCTGCGCACCTACACCCGGTTTATTTACTTCATCAGTTTAAAGTTGCACAACCTGATTCTGTGTAACAAAAAAAAAGTTGGCCTTTTATTTCTTTGGACTTTGGAAATATAGCTGTGAATAAGCGAATTTTTAAATACAAAATCAGCTCCCTCACATTGACCTGACTAGTTCTTGATTAATGAAGGATTTATCTACCAATCTGAGCGTGTGTGTGTGTGATTGGTTAAAAAATTTAAACTTATAATACAGCCCACAGAGTGTCTCTGAGTCTCATTTTAAACCCTTATAATATAGCCCACAGAGGGTCTCTGAGTCTCATTTTAAACCCTTATAATACAGCCCACAGAGGGTCTCTGAGTCTCATTTTAAACCCTTATAATACAGCCCACAGAGAACAGTAGGCTGCATGAAATATGATGTACACAGTTTGGTTACTACATTTTATAAACATTTGTCCACACTCGTTTGTCCACACGTCGTTTGTCCACACACACACACACACACACACACACCAAAGAAAGCTGGCGTGACATTATAATGGAGTTGTCTCACCACAGGAGCAGGCTTGGCCCCCCTCACCACACACACCAGGGTAAAGTTGTGGGCCTCATAGCGGTTGAAGGGAGCCAGGCTTTCGGCCGCCACCACAGAGATTGACTTCGGAGGCACTGAACACAAACACACAGATGAGTCATTTACTGAAGGATGAATTACAGCTGTAGTCTGGTGGTTTCCTCCACTGCAAAAAAACTTATTAGGTCTAGATTTGTTGTCCTTATTTCAAGCTAAATTATTTGCCAGTGGAAAAAAGAACATGAAAAACAGAAAAAAAATCGCTCACATTTTATTTTCCATAGCCCTTAATTACATTGTATCTACCTCATTAAATACAATGTAATACACTGTGCAACAAACTGTAATAACATGTGACTACATTCTACATGAATGGTTAAGGTTAGGGTTAAGTACAATCAGTTACATTTACTCAGGTACATTTACTTGAGTAACTTTTTAAAATAAAATGTACTCCATAGAGTAGCTTTACTGCACAATACAAAATACAAAATCTTGTAAATCTAGAAAGAGTAAGAGTACTTTTACCACCTCTGTGTGTCATGTAAGAACAGCTTTATGTGAAAAATGTGATGATGTGGAAATTCTGTTCCTTGTGCCTTCATTTTTTAAAATCTTATTTACATTTTTAGTTTATCTTTTGAAAATATCAAAATCTGTTTATCTTTTTATTTTTTTGCCAGATTATCACAAAATTAAACAGATAATCTGACATGACGTTCAAACAGTTACTCAGGACTTGAGTAGTTTTTTCACCAGTACTTTTCTACTCTTACTCGAGTAATTATGTGAATGAGTACTTTTACTTTTACTTGAGTAACATTATTTAAGTAATGGTACTTTTACTTTAGTAGAATTATTGGCTACTCTAACCATCTCTGATCACGATTCAATGATTTTGCCAGGCTCGCAGATCATCATAACTTCTCACAATTAGATTTTTTAATCACCAATATCGCAAAACTTGACAATTTACAGTATCATCTATACTTGACAATTTACAATATCACCATGTTTTGGTGAAAGGCTAAAATGTCTCAAAATTCCCATAATGCAACTGGGCCTGTTAGAGTATGATGTCGCTCCTTTTAGACTGAACACAAGCATTTGTCTCACCATCAGCAGGGGTCATTCACAGGTGAGTGGTCTCGATAAAGCTAAGAGTCATGTTTTACAAAAAGCATTTTGGGAGAAGTCTTAAATGCAGTAAATCCAGTGCATGGTTCCAAAGACGGGTCACGGGGAGAAGGTGGAGGTGGTCTGGACAAAATGTTGGGTCACCTCAGGGTTTATTTACAGTGCATTTCAGTAAAAAAAAAGGCTGTTATATATAATATTATAAGTGTAATATGGGGGTTTGACTTCAACTGAAATCCAAGATTTGGTGAGGACTTTTTGTGTGTATGTTCTCCCTGTGTCTAAGTGGGGTTTTTCCAGGTACTCTGCTTTTCTCCCATCCATCTAAAAACATGCACAGAATCCCCCTACTACATCTTGAAGAGCCTTGTCCAAGATCTGGAGAAGGGTAATGTAGTGGTGGGGTACCAAAGGATAATATTATACAACAAGGACAATATGTGTATTAAAACACCCTGGATGAGAACCAAAACTGACTGATTGTTAATGATGATGGATAATGGATAAGAGCAGTTTTCTCAAATAGGCCTAGTTGAACCTGAATGTATAGGCCTACTACATTGTATTTAATGACAGAAATAACATTGGTTGGTGTAAACAACAGTAAACCCGCTTTAGTCATTTCTGACGTGAGATTCAAGCTAGCTAACTACTAAACAATGTAGCAATGTGCTAAAACAGCAGTTGGAAATAGGCAAAATTATACAAGACTATGATGCCAGCTGGCTTAAAAGCGTTTAACCTGACATTTAAAAATATATATATATGTCAACTTTCTTAATAACTCCTTCTGGACTGGGACTCTTACCTCCAGTTTGGAGTCTGCAGAAGGCTACAGGTGTGAGCAGAGAGCTTAAAGCATATCGTCTTTGTAGACTGTAGCTGACTGCGGACGCCCTCTGCTGGTCACAGAAATATAAACACTGATGATTCTCTTAATGGACTTGTATGACATTATTGCTTATATTGATGCATCAGAATTTTTTACATGTAATCATTCAAAATAAAAACGACTTAATTAAATATTGAATGCAAACTTAGGTACACACCAGCAGGATACACTGGGTTGGAGTAGAGATCAACTCCCTGTTTAGTGGAGGACCTCCTGAGCCACTGATGCCCCAAGAAACTCGGAAAATGTATTTTCCAATAAAAATCTTGACATGATTAAAAGTATCAAGTAGGCTATGTGTAAATCAGTAAGAAATGATGAAGACTTGTGCGATGACAGAGAGAGCGCTGGTTCAGCAGACCACAGCAATGATCATATGGGGCAGTAACTGTGAGATAGAGAACTATAAAGATGCCTCAGCACTTTTGACACCACACATCTATAATGTAGACGGCTATGATACTGCATCGTGACGGGGAATGAAACAATACTTTGACAAAGTAGCAGCTTCTTTGGTATTATCCAAATAGGCTAATAATACTAAAAAATGTACTAATATTTGGTGGGACATGGAGGTATAAAGAGTTTACCTCTAACTAAGGAAAAATATATCCTGCTTTTCAAACTGTGAAGACTATACTTACATCATTTACACCTAAATATGCAGGTTGCTAAGAGCTGAAACTTTTATATGTCAAAACTCACCAATGTCTGCAGATTTGGGCACTATTGTTAAACCGAATTAGACATTTGTGAACTATTGGCCATTAAATCAAAAATAAACAATGAAACCCCAAGTACAAATGTCTTTGAAATGCAATATATTTTGTATGTACCCTGAAGCCTTAAAATGTGTTTGTGTGTCTTTATTGGTGCCATGCTGCCTGCCAGAGGGCACTCCTCTTCTCTGTAGACTCTATACCTCAGCCTGTCTCTGCTTCTCAGGCTACCCTCAGTGATTGATGTCATTTGGTGGCATCAGTGACAGCTTAATTTGGTGTAGAGTATGGGCCTGCTGAATGGAAAAAGCAACTTAAATGGAGCTAAATCCTTGACAAACAGATGTGAGCCAGATGTCACGGCTACAGAGTCTCCTAAGATGGATCACAGTGCAGCCAACTGTAGATCTCTGCATGAACTGGATGAGCGTGTTTGTAATCAAAGCAGCAGCAGCACGTGCGGACGGGGCCGTTGTTCCATCAAGGAAGATTAAGCCCGTGTTTTATCACGTCCACAGATCGAAATATGCTCTCAACATTCATCCGGGTTGTACTGTCACTCTGCAAAATCTGTCATACATTTTTCTTTTATTATTTATTTATATATTTATTTATTTCATTTAAAATTAAAATTACAATCAGAAGTGCCTACATGACAACACAACACTTGAATGAAGGAGGAGAGAGAAGAATATATCTAATATTTACATTTCACTTTCTGTTTAACAAAAAAATATTTACTTTTCACATTCTTTTTGACAAAAGTATTTACTTTTCATCTCAACATCTCTCTAAATATGGGGCTTAACCAGAAGACATGTATGCAGTAAATGTGTTAAAGGTGATGTCTGTAACTTTCCTAAAAAAATGTTTTATGATGTAAAGTAGTTAATCTGTCAGAATTATTTTGACTTTAGTCCCTCCCCTGGCAACATCAAATCAGACTTTGTGAAGTTACCACTTTGACCAATAGTGGTCAGGTTTTACTTGAGTCCCTCCCCTGGCCTCTGCTGACTACAGACACTACATCATAGAACAGGTAATCAGATTAAAAAATATATTATTATTATTAGTTATTTGTCAGGGACCATGTACAAATACATAAATCTCACAAAAGAAAATATTATTTGGACCAGATTTAACTAAAGCTATTTTTCATCTACAGTCCCCGGGCAAGTGTGACAATAAACAATAAAATAAATTCACAATACGAACTGACCATTAGCTCAAATATTTACTACTGTATGTCATATGAGACATCAAAAACAATTCCTAAAAACATTACTTAGCCTAGAGTACTTGAAGTACAAATCATATCCTTGATATATAAAATCATTACCACAATAAACAATACAGTGTTAAGTTCGATTTGATAGTTTTAAATGAAATATTCTTTTCGGGACGTGGACCTAGACGTCCGAGTCGTTTAAAGATAGGGTCATCAATTTGGGGGCTTTTAGGGGTGAGTAAATTTCAAGTAATCACCAGATAAGCAGTTCTGATGTATTGAAGGGTGGGTGAAAATATTGGGCCATAAAAGACAGGGTAGGCATTTTATGGGGTCACTGAAACAGGGTAAGCAATTATGAAGCATTAAAGCAGCACAATGCAAACTTTCTGGTCCCCTTCATGAAGGATTAAGCCAGTGGGCACACAGTAGACAGTAGACAGATGAAGTCAGTGAAGCTTTATTTGAAGTCAGGTATGCAGAACAGTAAAGAGAAACAGGTTTTTAATACTGGCTGAACCCGAACGTGGGTCTTCGAAATAAACAGAGTAACAGAGTAAGTGTTCATCCAGAGGGCACAACTAATCAGTAGAGAGGGTTCTAGAAAAAGACCATGGCCAAGTGTAATCTCTCCAAAGCATTTCCATTTCTAAAAACAGAAGCTGTTATTCAAAGGAGCAGTATTTATTGCTTTAGATATTTGCATTTTAAGACAGCTTGTATGTACCTATAATAGAACTAAATGTATTACTGCAATAATCCACTGATGTGTGCTATCAATAGTGACAGGCCACAATGAAGATAGAAAGGAGGAGCTTACGTTCATACTATCGGTGTCCAGAAAGCATGCATTCTGTGAGAACAAATGGAAAAACAAGCTTTTACTTTAGCTTAGCATAGGTTTATCTTTAGAGTTAGTGACTTTTTAGACCACTAGTGAGGGTCTAGCTACTTTCCATTGAAAAGAGTAGAGTATATAAAACAGATAAATAGCAGAAAATCACAATTTCTACCCAGGCACTGACTTTCTTGTCATAGGGTCATCTTGTAGCATTGCTAGCTGATGCTAAATTGTCTTGTTAAAATGTACTGTGGTTTGCATACTTTCAGTGTGAATTTAACACTGTTTTACAAACATTTGCTAGCTTTTGTGTTTAGACTAAGCTAAAGACGGATATAGCACTTCCCTTTTTTTGCCTGACTGAGGTACTACAAGGCATCATGATGTTCAATGACAAATGTGAGAATGAACCCGATGTGAAATTCTGAGGATAAATCGACACCCTCATACAAAGTCAATTGTTTTTTAAAAGCCAAATTAATATTAGGATTTTTTTTCATAGCTCACAAAAACTGGTAAAAAAAAACATTATATTCCATTAAAATCGCAAAAGCTTAAGCAATAATGCTCATGTCTCAACATTCATCAATGAAGAACTAGACTAGAGTTACACTGTGCAGCTGCATTTGCAAGACAAAGAAGCTAACTTACTGGCTTTGTGGTGCTGAGCTAAAAGCGCCATATTTACAGTTCTCCTAAACTACAGACATACACATTTCTCAACATGGCCACCTGAAGACAGAAGCTGCCAGACACTTAAAACAAATAAAAACATGTTTAGCAAAAAACAAAGTACATTTCATGAAAGCTGCAAAATTGTCTTGTGAAATAAGTCATTGCTGGAGATTTCAGTGCATTCATTATGAGTTCTCACACTCTGAAGGCAACACATTAAGCATGGCTATTTATCTGCTTTTGACAAGGAAGCAAAGTTCCACATGCCACCAGCCTATATGTACAAAAACACATGTATGATAAAACATCGATGTCGGGTTTGAGTGTTTTTGCATAGCATTTGGCCTTGCTCTATGATTCTGCACCATTTCTTGTAAATCTAAGAAAAATTGAAAAATGCCAAATGCTTAAATGTTCAAATAAAAGAGCTCCGGAGGTGGGGCTATGTAGGTATGGGATAAAGCCAGGCCTCAGGTTTCTTGATGTAGCAGGTCTAATGTGATAAGATACTGTATTGAGTATGAGACAACTCGGTGCAGATATAAGCTCAAGCCATAAATGATTATAATGTATACAATAAGATCTCTGGACACTCCTTGAGCAGTGGCGAATTTAGAAATTTGGGGGCTCAAGGCTGACATGGGCCTGTGTATTTGGCAAATCCTTCCTAAAAATTCTCTTATTTGATTTTTCCGTCCACAGTGACCAGATGGCTTTACCATACAGAGAAAAAGGAATATAATATTAAGTTTGATCATTACAAGACCTATTTTTGCCGAACGGTAGCGCCTTGATTTGGAAGCTGGGGGAAGTGTCTGGGGAGATCAAAGCCTGTGTTTGCCCCTGACTCACCTATTTCCAATAAATTGTTCTGTTCTCTGCTTTATGCTGGACCAGACAATATACACTGGTGACTGTGTAGGGGACAATAAACATTTTAGCTTAAGGATTAGTTCACTTCCATAACACCATCCCTGTACTTTACCTGCTAATAGTAGATAGCAGCTTGTCTACAGGTAAACCACTGGGATATGAGCTAACATCGTGACCTTGAGTGTTCTGAAGAAACCTGAGGCCTTGTATTATTCTATTTCTTATTGGTCTCTTGGGCTCTATATAAAATGTCATAATTTGGCCAGAATTACATTGCAATGAATGAAGCTGAAGTCAATATACAACTCAAGGCAAACATGGCAACATTTCTTTGAGCGATTCACATGCAATCAAACAAAGCTGTACCTAAAAAATCTCTATGATACAAGTGCTTGGCACCAATTTGACTTTTGATTGCGTCCCAGTGTGAGCTTACACAGCCCCTTTGATGACGGGCTCCCTGTTGAGGTACGTGGCCCAGTAGACCAGGTTGAAGGTCCCAAACAGAACCGGGAACACTATTCTGGACATCTTGTCGATCTTGCTCACACTGTTGTAAGTCTTTTTGGGGTCAGCCGCCTTGGGCTCGGAGGGCTTGAGCTGGACGGCCGTGCTGTTGGAGATGGTGGAGATGGAGGCGTCTTTTGTGAGGTTTGCTGTGTAGTTGACTCCAGTCGAGCAAGTGTTGTTGGGTTTTTTAGACAAAGCAAGTGGATCCTTTTTTTGTAAACAAAAGAGAACACTTAATAAAACAGCAGTGTCTCAGCTGAAAAGTCATGTATGCATTTAAGGTTTTTTTATTCATTCCTGTCTTTCTCTTCATCATAGGATCACAGAAATGAGTTTGTCTTAGGCATTGGACTTAAATAAGCTGTTGTGTGTTAGGTGTATTTACATGTTCATACCTTAGGCTGCTGGGCCTCCATAGCCTTCTTCCCGTCCCAGGCCCAGCTCCTTTTGGTGAAATAGTTGACTGTGGCGAATTCGATGAGTGCCGAAAAGACAAAGGCGTAGCACACGGCGATGAACCAGTCCATTGCTGTAGCATAGGCCACTTTGGGCAGAGAGTTCCGGGCGCTGATGCTCAGGGTGGTCATGGTCAGTACTGTAGTCACACCTAGAGCAGAGAAACTGGGTCACTTTTACCCGGCGGACTTACAACTGTTTCTATTCAAAAAGATTAAGTCCCAGCACAGAGAGGACACATTACTGAGCATTAGAACATCGGGATATACATGCAAGCATTAGTGGCTATCATCTACGCTCAGCTCTCATGACAATTTCTAGGAACACTCAACAGCATTCATAAAACCACATATAAAGATGTAAATAGTGGGACTTACCAAACACGGTCCGCGCTGGCACAGACTCACGGTTGAGCCAGAAGGAGACCTGAGAGAGGATGACGGTCATGAAGCAGGGCATGTACGTCTGGATCACAAAGTAACCGATCTTCCTCTTTAGGTAGAAGTGAGCCATCATCACTGTGTACTGGCCTGTAGTACAAAATAATAACATGCTTTAGTGCTTCCAGTTCCATAAAAAAATTGACTATCGATCATGTTCTATGATAGGATTATTATTTTACTATTGTCCCACCTCTGGCCTCTACAGCAACATCAAATCAGAGGTTGTGTGAGCTACCACACCACTCAAAAACTTGACTAATGAACGGTAATTTGCTGTAGAGGCCAGGGGAGGGACTAAAGTAAAATGATGACGGTTTCTACTTGTAGTGTAACTGACCTCTTGACCTCAACAGACTCAGCAGGATACCTGTTTTTAAGTAACCATGGAGAACTTCTTATCACATTGATTTATAACCTTTGGAGGACCAAACAGGAAATT
>JAVQKC010184815.1:0-28613 GCA_036025475.1 Philypnodon macrostomus | reverse complement strand
TGAAACTGATCCGGCAATTCATTTTTGAGTTATCGCGTTCACAGCTAGGATCTGCGGACGCGGACGCGCACCGACGTGATTCCATAATATCGGCGACACGCTGTTTTCGCCGATATAATAAAATCAATGTTAGTCGGCTGGATTTCCTGCTGAACCGACCCGTACCCTCCACACTAAAAAAGTGTCTACGTGGATATTGAGGCAACCATGGAGGACATCACAATGTGGACATACAAATGTTAAACTACTGAATGGATTTGGATCAAATTTACAGGGACGCTGAGGAATGACACAAGGAAGAAGTGATTTTTTTTGGACTGATCCGGGTTACGGCCTGGAGCCAGGAATTTTAAAAAAATTGTCTCTGTATGGTCTGTATAGAGAAAAGATACAGAGAACAGGGCCTCCCCTCCGTTCCTGCCTTGTGAAATTCGATACCTGCCAATGCTTCGCCAGTGGTAAAGTCACACTTCTCACTCATATTGGCGAAACGACGATATTATGGAATCACATTGGTCCGCAGATCCTATATGTGAATGTGATAACTCAAAAACAAATTGCAAAATCAATTTAAACATAGGTACATATTATAACATGCCAAACTGGGTTGGTTTTGGTTCTGAGTTTGGTACTTCTACGATTAATGACAATTAATTAATTAATGCACTGAAGCACTTTAATGAAGCCATTCATCCTGCAGAACATAAACACAAATTAATTTTGGCACAGTGATCCGGGCTATTGTATATTTAATGTACAATATGCAAATTAAGTCAAGTAAAGAATGCCTCCATAGCACCCCCATGTTTATGACCCCTATGGGACTCTGGACACACTTACTTTGGCAGAGCAATGAAACTTGGTACAGTGATTCCCCACATTGTACCAAACATAAAATATTATTATGGCCCCATCCTACAACAAACAGGAAGTTGGCCATATTGGATTGAAATTGGAAAGCCAGGTATACTTGACAGCCTCTAACTTGCACATATTTTGCCCGATTAGGCTCAAACCTGAAACACCCAATTACCCCCCGGCCCTGAACATATCTGACCAATATAATGCCAGTTACCTCTATAGTGCCCCCTATAGACTGAAAGAAGAATGTAGTCTTAGGGGCCTCTTAATTGCTCGTTAATTTTATATTCAACAATATAAAATCGCATAGAAATCACACAATGTCTGATTAAGGTGCCTGTTGGTGCCATAGTAGTTGTGGCAGATGTATGGGGGAGTTTCGCCGACATATCTTGCTGTCGGGTACGACTAGTTTGTAGCAGTGGTTAAGTCACAGTCCTCCTTTGCAGACGTACAAGAAATGACTCGGAGAGCGCACACCTCTGCCAAGGCAGCTCATTTCCCCTATACACTCAACATAAAACAAACTGCTCTAAATAGAATTGGATGACATTTTCATTTGAATTGAGGTCATTAATACAAAGACAGAAAAGTCATGTTTTTGATAAGTCTTGTTTCTGTGGAAATGCTGTTTACTTTACAAGGAGTTAATGGGACTTATAGATGTTTACAGCAAGGAAAACTAGACACAAAGTTATGTGACTATAACTTTTCTATAAAACTTTTCTATATTTCTATAACTTTTTTTTTATTGTTATACCCCATGTGCACAAAATACGGCTACAGTAAAGCAAACACGTACATCAATCATTCATCAAACAAGCAAATGCAACACAAATCAGTTATAACTTATAAAGGCTATTACTGCTGTTTCTGTGGTTTTAGTAACCTCGCATTGCATTAAGCTGATTTGAATATGTTGTCATTAATAGAAAAGTATTTTCTGGAGTCAGTCCCACAGAAGGTTCTATTTAGAACTAGGAGTGCATATAGGGGTAGTAACTACCTTGGCGATGGTCTGCACTCTCGCACGCTTACTAATTCTATTTGTTTTAAGCACGATGCTCATCTGACCACTGCAGCCTTGATCACACACAGGTGGGGTAGACGATACATGCCTGTTGTATTCATTGACTAATGCAAAGGCTGATTGTTTATTTTATTGATCCAATCATCATAACTGCCATTTGGTTATAAACATGTGGCTGGTAGAGGTCATTAATGATCAGTATTTTCAAACACTGCCAGCTTGGAATGGGCGATATGGATTCAAAATGATATCACCCTTATCTTTTACAATATATGATCATATATGAAGCTGCATGAAACACAGAGGTGGTCACACACCAAGTGCCTCTAATGACAGTAAAATACAGTGTAACTATAGTGCTATAAAACGGTGTATATTATGCTTTAATTACATGTTATGTATGATATAATATGGGAGTATTAATAGTGCAATTACAGTTTAATTACACAGTTAGCATGATGTACTAAAGATGTAACTACAATGTAATTACATTGTAATATTTTGTAATAAGAATGTAATAACACTGTACCTGGAGTTTAATTACAGTGTTATTACAATGTATTTACAATGATCAGTGTTTCAGTACAGCCCCTTTTGGTGCAACTTATGTCAGGCTCAAGATCATGCAAAAAGATGGACTCAAGTGTAAAATACATCGTTTTCAAAGTTTAGCCCCTCAATGCAATTCTCCATGGAGTGCTTTTGTCATACGTATCTTCCCCAAAGCCATAACCAATCAAACCGCATTGATGTTCAACATGGCTGCCATTAAACATCGCTTCCCTGAAGTAACAATAATGATATTTATACATTTATTTATCTATTATTATTATTATTATTTTAATAGCGGGTTAATCTCCGTTAGAAAGAAAGTGAACTTTTGCTGCAGGCATTTATGCGTTTCCATGGTCCATCTTGTCCTTTGTAGACTACTCTTGACGCTACACTACCATAAAAATAACAATTCTTGTGGTGCTGGTTTAGGGTACTTAGCTGAACAGTTTGATAACCATATAGCCCACATGAATAATTTGACTAGAATAGAAATCTTGTGGTGTAAAAAGAAATTAAGTTTGTTATCCATAAAATGCTTCAAAATGTTGTCTATGTGTACTGTCTTGACCCTTTTGAATGGGGCAATATTGATAATTACACCCCTTGTAAAAAATTGTCATGAGCCTCCACCTATTTACATGTGCAATTATTGCCACCTTAAACAATATACCATAGAAATAGTAATGAAAGCTCAAACCTAAGTGACATTTTAACTAAAGTTAACAGACAAACAAAATTCTCTGTTGATTTTTGTTTGAATAAAATCAAGAAATGTACTGCAGTTAAATTCACTTGAATATGATGTCTACTGTATGCATTATTGTGTTAATGTGAGACAGAACAAAACTAAATGATCCAACGCAAGAAAACAAAAAATAACAGCCGAATATACTAGCTGAAGTATTAGTTTAACATTTTTTAAAACAAAGATTCCCCCTTGGTTTAAAGAGGGAATCAGTCATGTGGCGATGGCATTTCATTTGCAGAGTCATGTACTGAGATTATGTCTAATGTGCAACTGCTGCAGTGCTCTCTGCATCAATGAGTTTTAACCTGACCTCGTGTCGATCAGCACAGGTCTTCCAGAATTTGGGGGGAAAAAAATATCTTTATTCTCTATTCCTGATGTGTTTGAAAGAGGCCCTAACAAAGGCAATTCCCCGCTTGAATAGTAAGATTCAAATGTATAACTAATCATTCAGCCCTATCAGAATTCATGCTGTAGAGTACCCACAAGGATCAACACATTCTCAACATGTTATACAGGAAGAAAGTCACAGCTATTCCAACAGATACATACTGTGATGATTTCCACTACACAAAATCAGCTTTGGCAGAAGATGAAGAATTACTATTTATTGACAATAAGTTTATGAACAAACCTTAGGGCATCCGTGATCATTTTAGATTTAAATGGTTGCATAGACAAATAAGAGCTACACAGACTCAAGAGAAAACCCAAGATATGCATCACTACCTCTGCAGTGTAGTCAACATGTACGCCCAAAAAAGCTCAAAACACTCTGAGACTTAGAAGAAACACCACCAGCGGCACTGCAGTGTTTTCTCAGCATCACTACTGCACCAAAGTAGAGAGCATCCCCTCCAATTTCTATTTCTGCCACATCCCACTTCCACCATGGTGTCTCCCTGTACACCAAAACAAACTAATAATCAGACTCAGATAACCAACACTGATAACCAACACTGATGGTAAGAGGCCAGTGTCTGCTCTGTTGTGAGCACATTTAATAACTAACCAGAAAGCACAATGCTGTTTAAAAACAATCCCTGCTCAAACATATTTGTTTTTGATTCATGTAGACCTGCTTGTGTGGAAAATGCTAAAGTCCAACACCTTGTGATAGTCAAAAATAGGTCAAATGTTGTCTGTATTGAAAACTGAACAGGTGTGAAAGTGTAATCATTATTTTTAGCAACCGCCCCCCCCCCCAAACTAAGGACAATTAATGGGGCCAATACCTCACACGTGCGCAGTGCTTGAGGCAAGATTACAACAAAAAACGGTACCTGTGAGTGTGACTTTGGTAAACCACCACAGGCGCTGCAGCGTGACCAAAATTGACCAAAACATAATATCATGGAATAGCCTATCTGCAACTGCATGCATAAAGTAATAATGAAACTAAAAAAACACAAAGTAGGCATGCTCAATGAATCAGTATACCCTACAAGTACTATACAATCCAGGGGTAAATTCTTGGGAAAATAAACCAGTTTTAAGTGACCTTTGACGCAACATATTAGCGCCCAGACTCACCCAACCACTGAAAGAGTGTTAGTTTGTTGTTAGCTTTGCAGAACACAAAATAGCTTACCTTTTAGTCCCCCCCAGATTGAAAAGGTAAAAACAACAAAATGTTTAGTCTATGCCGCAATGTTTTCGACCGATGCTTGATGTTCCCATTTGTTGTCTTTGGTTCAACATAGACTTCCTAGAGACATCCGCATAAAGTCGACCATCGCGGCTCCAAAGCAGCCCGCTGCTGCAACAGAGGCTAAACGCACCAAACAGACGACCGAAGGAGAAACACTGAAATATCCACAAAAACTCGCTTTTAGTTGAACGAAGGAATCTTCACCAGCAAGTAGAAGTCTTTAGGAGTCCTTCTGAACAACGGCAGATTTGCATGGTTGAGCGCATACCGTCAAAATATAACATTTAGTTTCGGCGTAATCCTCTCCGCCAGCCCATTCGAGCGGTTTTCGAGCGGCCTTTGGCTTCAGAGCTTGGACGCGATGACGAAAGAGTTTCGTAGATAAAACGAGTGCCGTGATTGGCCGAACCTCTTTGGGCGGTTCTGGTTTCGGCGGGGCAGGAAACAGACGCCATTTTGGCTCTGCAAATAATCCCGTTCCCATACTGTTTGACAGCGTCACAGATCCAACGTGGTTGACCAAAGGACGCAGTTTCAAATACACGAGCCAACACTCCATTATGTTGTTGGAGGACGAGGCATAGGAAATGGAGTACATACTAAAGACGCGATTTATGTAGTTCACGTCATAACTAAATATTATTCACACTGAATTCAATATTGATGGATAATATTCTGCACCAAATGAATAAATGTGTAATATTAATGGGAAAACGAACCGCTTTAAATTGTTATTCACATCACGTCCTGTTCATTTTGGTCTTCAACAAATATGTATTTTATCTAAATGCAAAACATAGCCGATCTACAAAATCCTTACGTAAAAATAAACAAATAAATTGGATAGGCCAAATCGTTTTCAAACTCAGGTTTATTTTATTATGTTTTTCTGGCATTTTTATTGACTGTCCGATAGCGCCACCTGCTTACAGTTCCTGACTTGCGCATCGTACAAAGTTATTTATTTTGTCTAAGTAATTTTAGTAATTATTATTTCACAAACAACATTTTTATTGAATTATTGCAACGCCAAAAAAGAAATATATATCTAATTTAAGAAAAAAGCAGAACGGCAGAGCGAATTGTGTCATTCAACCTCCAAAACAGGTGGCGGCGGTATGGTACCTCTATGCGGTTGTGTAATAGACAGAAAGACACGAGTAAGAGCCAATGTTTTGAAAGCTTGTTTTCATTGTACCGTTGTGGAAATACTGAAGGATCTAAGGATATTTAAGTGGTTGCAATGAAACAAAGGCTGATTACGTTGTTTTTGATCGTTAAGCAGCATCGTGAGTAAATAATTGGCGTTGGTATTATTATATTACTACAACTTTCCTTGCAAGAGTCAGCTAACATCAAACAGAGGTGGACAACTCAGCCATGCCACTACAGTTTTAGAGCAGGGTAGTTTTTAGATTATTATGGCATCTCTATTAAGGTACCGTACTGGCCTTTATAGAAGGTGCAGTATCCCCTGGACATTGTCCGGACGAACCTGTCATCTAGCATCAAGCCAAAATGTTAAAATCAATCTATTCAAAACGACACTTCTATCAAAGGCCGAGCGCACATTGTCAAGTCGGAATCAGTCCTTTATTGAGGTACGTTTCTTTGGCATCAAATCAATGTCTTTTTCACATGCACACCGACTTTACCTTTACAATTTCTGTTCTAGAGTCTTCTTTGTCGACCTCTGAGTCCTGCAATGGTAGGAATTAGCAAAGATTTAATCAAAGTTCACCTGCTAAGAAACCCAGTTGGCTTGATCAATCTATTAGGTAAACGTTAAAACAATCTTCCAAATCTTCTAATGTATGATTACTCAGTTTATTCAATTATAATGCATTTGTTTCAGGAGGAACACACTTTTTTAGTACATCTCAGTCAAGACAGGAGAAGAACAAGAAAAAGAGTAACGATCCAAAGGGCAGAACACCAGAAGATGATGAGGGTATGTGCCGTAAACAAAATCCCAATTATCAAAGGTTATTTCTACATGTCATTCATTTTCATCTCCTTGTTTTTCAGAGGAGAAAAAACGTAGGGAGCAGGAGGACCAGATGTACAGAGAACGTCTTCGGACATTATTTTTTATTGCACTCATCATGAGCCTGCTAAACTCCATCAACACCAGTGGTGGCAACATCTCCTGGAATGACTTTGTCAATGAGATGCTTGCAAAGGGGGAAGTGTCACGTGTCCAAGTAGTTCCTGAAAGTGACATTGTAGAAATCTACCTTCATCCTGGTGCTGTTATTTTTGGAAGGCCGGTAAGGCATTGATAGAGATAAAAACATAAATGAACTTCCTCTAGTGATTTATTGAATGCTGTTCTCTTGTCTTGTTTTGTTGGACAGAGACTGGCACTCATGTACAGAATGCAGGTCGCCAACATTGACAAGTTTGAGGAGAAGTTGAGAGCTGCTGAGGAAGAGCTGAATATTGATACAAAAGATAGGATTCCAGTCTCTTACAAACGCACTGGATTCTTTGGAAAGTATGAGCTTGTTTTTATTAATTTACAAAACACCCATTATGTTTTATTTTACAATGTCACCATGGAATTCATGTGGTATCTAACACATGACTGTTTTGTAGTGCCGTCTATGCTCTCGGTATGGCTGCAGTTGGTGTGGCAATTCTTTGGTACATCTTCCGTCTTGCTGGCATGGGTGGTCGCGAGGGTGGCTTTAGTGCATTTGTAAGTGACACTATATTTAAAACATAAAATTTATAACAATATAACAATTTACACACTATTTATTTCCCTAGAACCAGTTAAAAATGGCCAAGTTTACCATTGTAGATGGCAAATCAGGGAAAGGTGTCAAGTTTAAAGACGTTGCTGGAATGCATGAGGCCAAGATGGAAGTGAAAGAATTTGTTGACTACCTCAAAGTATGGTAACATAGCTATATACATCTGGAGCCAAATGGAACATTTTGCTAACATGTAACCTGTGTTGTCAGAGCCCTGATCGATACCTGCAGCTGGGAGCTAAGGTTCCCAAGGGGGCCCTACTGCTGGGGCCCCCCGGCTGTGGCAAGACTCTGCTGGCTAAAGCTGTAGCCACGGAGGCCCAGGTTCCTTTTCTAGCTATGGCTGGCTCTGAGTTTGTGGAGGTCATTGGAGGTGAGTGTGTAATAATGGTATATTTTAATAACACTACAGCTTAGGTCTTCATACCCCAACCTGACTTTTGCTATTGTAGGACTTGGTGCTGCCAGAGTTAGAAGTTTGTTCAAAGAAGCACGCGGTAGAGCTCCGTGCATCGTATACATTGATGAGATTGATGCTGTGGGGAAAAAGCGCTCCACCAACATGTCCGGGTTCTCTAACACAGAGGAGGAACAGACTCTCAATCAGCTGCTGGTAGAAATGGATGGTATGTTTAACTCTACTCAGTAGTCATATTATGTTCGCAGAGGCTATAAATGCACAGTAATAAACTTTTCATTTAATTACAGGAATGGGAACGACAGATCATGTGATTGTCCTTGCCTCTACCAACAGAGCCGATATCTTGGACAATGCTTTGATGAGACCTGGACGACTAGACAGGCACATTTTTATTGACTTGCCCACTCTACAGGCAATATTCTGAATGCAACCTTATTTTTAGATTTCTCTAGTAAGTATTAGAATCTATTTTCATGTTTTTTTTTTTCAATCACTAGGAGAGGAAAGAAATATATGAGCAACATTTGAAGTTTCTAAAACTAAATCAACCTGCCAGTTTCTATTCTCTGCATCTGGCTGAACTCACTCCAGGATTTAGTGGTATTTTCTTACTTTCTATGAACATGTCCTTGTAGATCTTTGCACATCTAAGTTTTACACAATACATTGATTATGTTTTGTATGCTTCAGGTGCAGACATTGCTAATATTTGTAATGAAGCTGCTTTGCACGCTGCCAGAGAGGGGCATAAGTACATTGATACAATGAACTTTGAATATGCTGTGGAAAGAGTGATAGCAGGTACAGTAGAAACAGGAACATGCATTCTTTTTTTTCCAATTGTATTTATAAAATGTGTGTTGGTTGTGTTTGTAGGAAGTATAAAGAAGAGTAAGATCCTGTCTAAAGAGGAGCAGAGAGTGGTTGCCTTCCATGAGTCCGGACATGCATTAGTGGGTTGGTTACTTGAGCACACAGAGGCAGTAATGAAAGTAAGCATTTCAAACTTAAATTTAGTTGTGTTCTTACTTAACACTCATTCATTTTATTGTGAAACATTTGACTTACATTAAACTTTTTTGTTCTATGCATTAGGTGTCCATTGCCCCGCGTACTAATGCAGCTCTAGGATTTGCTCAAATTTTACCTCGTGACCAGTACCTCTTTACCAAAGAGCAGCTTTTTGAGCGCATGTGCATGGCTCTAGGGGGAAGAGCTGCCGAAGCTATCACTTTTAACAAAGTTACCACAGGTATATTTTAAGCACTGTTTTACAACATTATGGCCCTTACCTTTTTAAGGTTTTTATCTATACTCCCAACTTATTAATATGTTTTGTTATCTGCCTCAGGAGCTCAGGACGACTTGCGTAAGGTGACCCGTGTGGCTTACTCCATGGTGAAGCAGTATGGTATGTGTGACAGTGTGGGCCAGGTCTCCTTCCCAGATACAGAGGAGCAGGGTGCCATTGGACGTCGCCCTTTCAGCCAAGGACTACAACATCAGATGGACCATGTACGTAGATGTTATATAATCTTAATGGTCCTTGGGGACATTAATGGAAAAAGTGCAGAAAGGAAAGACCAAATGTTGTGAAATTAAACACGTTTATACTAAAGTGTCAAAAGTTTTACAAGAATTAATATACAGCACTATTAAAGTCTCATTTATACAGTTTATCAGCAACAAAAGTTACACTTTTAAGTACAATATCCAATTCAATCCTTTTTTAAGATTACATTATTAGGAATAATATCTTGGAGGTGCGTGGGGTAATTGTCTTGGTTCAGGTTCTTATAATGGCTGTTTGTTGTCTTACTGTTGTTTACTGCTCTGATCATATATCAAAGAAATATTAATTCATCTCTACCATAATAAACCTAATGAAAATGTGGTATAAACAGCTGTTGCTCCTTAAGCGAAAGTGCAGAGGAAAAATCCTCTATAGCGGCAGAAACCTCCGATAGAGCCAGGCTTCACTCAATCACCCATTCACTCGCATTCCTACACTAACAGCTGCAGGGAGCCACCAGGGGCGTGGATTTAGTGTCTTGCCCAATGACTCGTCGACATGAAGGTAAAAGGCAGGGAGAGTGGAGAGTTGACTTTGAGAGTAACTGAGTGTATCCTGCCTATGGTCTATAGTTGCTGTAATATACCCCAGCAACCTACAGTTTAAATGTGAATAAGCGAAAGAAAAACAATTAAAAAATGAATTCTTGTCTTTTCAGGAAGCTAAACTGTTGATAGCCCGTGCCTACCGACAAACAGAAAAACTTCTGCTGGACAATCGTGACAGACTTAAACTGGTAAATGAAACTCACTTCTAGTCTATTATCAACACCATAGTATTAAGTTCTAATGTGTCTTATAGTTGGCAAATGCATTGTTGGAGCGTGAAGTGGTAAACTACGATGACATTGAAGCTCTGCTGGGTCCACCCCCCCATGGGCCTAAGAAGATGATTGTCCCACAGAGCTGGGTGGAGGCGGAGCGGGACAAACAGGACACAGAAGAGGACGAGCCTCCTCCACCACCCCGCAAGCACACAGAGGACAACATCAACCCACATCCGGTCTGAGCTACATATGTTTGTGCAGATTTAAAATGAGAGGATATTATGGTTTTTGTGATTTCTAGTAAAATAGAATTTAACTGATAACTGTTTTTTCTGAAGCGTATGTAAATTCCTTTTGTTGAATTAAGTTTAACCTCCACTAGATGTAGCTAAACTGACGAACAGGCACAGCTCAGTGGAACACCTGCATCTGAACAGATTCAGACTTTATGTTTCTGTAAGTTATAGCACAGAGGCAGTGGTTCTCTGTAAACATGTTGCAAAAATATTTAAATAAAAAGCTTTTAAAATATTTTCAGTCCATAAAATCTGTGACAATGAATAATAGCTGATGCAGCATTCAAATCAAGAATGTCATGAAGAGAAAAAAATATATTTTATTCAGTAGATTCAGTAAAAGATTAATCCTCCAAAGTAATTAATGGAACAAAACGGTTGTAATCTTGTTGAGTCATTGTATAGTTGCACAAGTTGCTGCATCTCAAAAATAAACAACTGGAATGGAGGACAATAACAATAAAGTCAGTAACAATCATCAAATTCACCTTATAAAATTACTTGTAAAAAAAAAATACATTAACAATATTTTATACCTCAGACTATATAAATGCATCACCACTGAGCAAACCTAGTCTGAAAAAACACAAAAAGAACAACACACATGGGTTTCCATGCACAGCCCCCTTCTTCACAGCTGTAACATAAACTCTCCTGAGCTATTCACAAAGTCCTTCACCATTGGAGTGGTCTAAATGCTTCATACATGCTTCACATTTACTGTGATTTTGGCATTGCTCTTTATTTATTGTTCACTTCATCAGGTCCTCCAACATCAAATGCTTCCAGAGCAATGCTCAAGCCATATGCACTCACTGGCCACTTCATTAGGAACACCTTTGACCTAAATGTAAGACCTCAGTGTGGTTTGCTGTTGCTTGGGGCCATCTGTTTCAAGGTTAATAAAAAAGGTGGTCTTGTCCATCTTGGTTGTAACAACTGTTGCGTTTCGAACATCTCAAAGCAGTCTTACTTTTCACCAGATACACTGCCCACTGGATATTCTTTCTTCTCTGTAAACCCAAGCTAGGACTGTGTGTAGATTAACTGTAAATACTAATTAAATTATGCCTCAATCCACTCCATGCTCAGTTTTAACTTCAGCAGTTTTGGCTTGAACATGTATCAGGACTAAATGCATCAAAATGCTGTCTCTTTGCTTTAGTCGGCAGTTGAACAAATGTACCTAATAAAGTGGCTGGTGAGTGTATGTTTGCGGGCTGGTGTTGGTGTTTTTTCAGTGGCATTACTTTTCCATCTTATCGTGGGTCATACATGTTGGCCAGCTTTTGAAAGCGTGGTCCCCAGTCATTGAGGTAGTCGTAGTCCTGGTCTCCATCTGAGCTGGCTGATGCGATGGAGCTGAGGCTTCCTGCCAGCGAGCCTTCTCCTTCATAGTCATAGATCAAGGCTGTATCGTAGGGAGGCACATTTGGATCATTGTCAGCTGCTTCCAGACCCTGATAGAAGAGAAGGTACATGCAGATTAGTTCTAGTATGTCTTGACAATAGAGATTGCTAACAGTGTCTCATGTAGGGATTGAACATGGTTATTAGATAAACAGGCCCAAAATCATTAATATCAGACAAATCCTTCATAAAAGTAGATCCATAAAAGAACATCATACAGTGTGAGATACTGTCAGATCTTTGGTGTTTTTGTTTTGTTTTTGAATTATTTAACATTTCTAATGGGATTTTGCCCTCTTGCTTGGCCCTTTCATGATTTTGATCCTATTTCCTACCTTTGATATCTTTACCGCTTTGTGTGTTTTTGGTAGTTGTTCAAGGTATAAACAACTTTGGGCTTAACGTTTTCATAAAAGATACTGATGTTCTAATAATTAAGGATTTGAGATTCCTACATCGTTGATATAATCCTCAATGTCAGTTGGATCAGCTGGTGGTCTGCGTGGGTAGGTTGGTGAAGGAAGGTTATGGGGGGCATCTTTTCTCAGAGGCTGTTTGCCTCTTGGGCCTGGGACAGGGCAGTAGGACCCAGGTGTGGAGGGAGCGTCATGGGGATTCCACAGCATATCAATGTTAAAGGCATTCTGCAAAAGTAAAGAAGCTGATGATGAGTATACATACATACAACAGATACATAAAAAAAGTCCTTTCATAAAACCTTGTAAATGTAAATCCAGTCCAGTGTTCATCATAATACTATTTATTTTCCTTTTTTAATATATTAATATTAACACTGGCATTGTTACAGTAAATTGTTCAGTGAAAGCCAGAACATAAATGAATACACGATTATAATAATATTTTAGCAGATTGTCATAACTATATATTACAATGTGAGCTTTTAGTGCCATATCGCGCACACTGTAAAAACATACCTCATCCTCCTCACCACCTCCTTGCTCATCGTAATTGAGGACATTGTCTCGTATGTCGTCCTCTGACTCCCCAAAAAGGAGCCCAGTTCCCTTCTTAATGTGATGCCGTCTCCCACAGGAAGTTACAGCCACAGCCAGGAGGAGCAGTACTGAAACACATAATCAATATATTACTTCAAAATTACATCATTAGAAATGTCAATGTGTATTTCTTCATTGCTAAAGATAAACTTACACAACAGAAGGGCAATACAGGCCATGATGATGATGAGAGCAATGAAGTTTATTCCCACACTTGATCCAAAAATGGCCCCTGCCTCTGACTTACAGTCTCCAAATGAATCACAGGAGCACACCGTGACATTGACTTGAGCTAATCCACCAAGAACAGGGCTGCCTGAGTCCGAGACCAAAAATGGTATAACATAGTCTCCCGCCTCAAGATCAACAATCGGCTGCAACAGAGCATGAGTACCTAAAGAAGAATGAATGAAGTTATAAAGAATAGTGTATTTAGGAGCTTGCAACATTTTCTGTGGGAATTTCTTACCATTTATTTGAAGAACAGTCCAGTTTAAAGGCAGTTCTCCAAAAATTAGAAAAACAAAAGGTGCCGCATGTGGAGATAAATCTTCATCTGTAGCTGTCAAAATCAGACCTGAATTCTTCTTGCGGGCATCCTTACAAACAATGCCGCTCAGTGGGTGGAGCGCTGGAGCAAAGTCATTGGTCTCCTTCAAAGTGATGGCAAGTGTCGCTGTTGTAGACACGCCACCAGCATCTTCACAGAAAAACATACACCACATGGCCACAATATTATATATAATGTTCCGAAAAACTAAAACAAAGCAAAATAATTATCAATAGGTTTGGAATTACTGTACACTGCCTGAAATGGTATGGTAAGTGGACCTTATTTCTGCAGCTTTGGGCCTTAGGTGGGGGTATACCCTGAACAATAGCCAAAAGTTGCAAGGCTGACACTGACTACTAACTATATGCCAGAGAAAAGGCATGAATAAAAACGCATTTACTTTTAATGAAATTGATTAGACTTACCCGTAACCTTGACAGCAGCGGTGTATTTGTTGTTTTTCACATGTGGAGACTTCATGTTGAATGTTTTCCTGACGCTAATGTCTCCTGTTACATGGTCAATGTCCAGCCACCTCTCAGGGTCTCTGCTGATCTCATACCTGCAGCACAAGCACCAAGTTAGTAACACATCATTTCTCCAAAACAAGACTTTTTTGTTTTGTTTTTTACCTTAGCTCTGAATTGTCAGGATCATAAGCAATGTTGGATTTCAGTATCGTTCCAGAGGCCACAGATTCAGGGACCAGTATCTGTATGGGATCTTCCCTAAAATGTGGAGCCTCATTTTCATTCACAACCGTCACCACGACTGTAGCCGAGCTCACTGGGAGGTTAGGAGCTTTGTTACTCAGGAGATTGACATTCTCTACGGTCAAAATCAGGGTGTATTCATGTTGGGTTTCAAAATCCAAGGGCTGCAATACAAACACAAACGATAATAATATTAGATTTTTTTTTTAATTGCTGTATGTGCAAGAATAATCTACTTTATCATATTATCATCGTATAGCAGAATGATAAACAGAGAAACAACTACACCATCGTAAATCGACTAAAAATATTGTCTGTTTTAACCTCAACCACTAGATGGTGCTGCTTAAATGCAAATACTAGGCTTGAATTCATAAGGGAATTCCATAGGCCAAAATTGTACATACAAAAAATATTTTAAAAATTGACAATGCTGAGGTCCAGACATTTTGACTAAATTAATGCAGTATTCCTAAACTTTTTCACAAACACAGGAGACATCCCTCATTGATCTCCCGCAGCATAAGTGCATACCTTGACCACGGTGATAATTCCCTGGTTGGTGGCAGGATCCGTACTGATGGCAAAGTTTTGGTGTGGGTCAATGGAGTATTTGACCTCCCAGTTTCCTGTTCCACGGTCATCTCTGTCTGTTACATTGACCCGGCCAACCTCATAGTCCTGTCTGTTTTCCACCGCCAGCATATTGTACTGCTGAGATTAAACCGTTTTTACGAGTAAATTATATATAATGTTACTCAAATTTAATGTGTTTTTGTTCAGCTGACACTCACCTTGTCAGGGCTGAACTGAGGGGCATGGTTGTTGATATCGGACACATGTATAACTGCCACACCTTCACTTGTCAGCCCCATGCCTACCATATCAGCCACCTGTAGTTTCAGCTTGAAACTTTTGACAACCTATGATAAAAAATAAATAAATTCACCCACAGTGTAACTAAAACATTGACAATTTTCCATAATTCCATAATAATATACGTACTTTTTGACTTCAATTATGTATTAAAGTTTTTATGTCAAACAAAGGGCCACAAAACAAAATAGTAGCCAGAAGATGGGCCAGTTAGGTTATTTCCACTTATTCCAATTATATTATGAAATTGTGGGCTTTACGAATGGTACACCCTGAACAGTGGCCAGTTTGTTGCAGGGCAGACTGACAACCACACACTATCAGATTCACAATGTTACTGTCACTTCCATGTTTTTGATTAGCACCTACAGTAACAGGGGGAGAGAGCTAAAATGTATTTGTGAGCTAGAAAATAAAATTACAGAGGCATCTATATGTGTTCATCAAAGGAGTCCCAAGATAACTGGATAAACTTACATTATTGAGTTATTTATGTTAATGTTCAATTGTTGATGTTCAATACCTCTCTGTCTAGGCCCACATCTCTAGTGTAGATGGCTCCAGTCTGGTTGTTGATACCAAACATAGTCTTGGTCACAGCATTGGCAGGGACACTCTCTTGAGACAAAATGGAGAAGCTTAACATAGCATTTTCTGTCATGGGGTCGTCTGCATCAGTAGCAGACACAGACATCACTGAAGTTCCTGTAAAAATAGTATAGAGTTTAGATATATTTTTAAAACATAAACTTACAAATTTAGTAATTGTTGATACCTGGGACTGAAAACTCATCGACAGAGCCTTCAAACTGGCGCTTGGCGAAGGCTGGTCTGTTGTCATTCTGATCCAGCACCACTATTTCTATGGTGGTGGGATTTTCAAGCCTCTCTCCACTGGGGGACAGCGCAAACGCTTTGAGCTGCACACAAGAGACACATGCGTTTGATTTAAAAGCACAACAACACCGTAATAGTTGTTTTTTGTTTTCTAAAGATGATATATGATGATGATATATGATGATATATGTTGATGATATATGAGCTCAACAATAAGAAAATAGCCAACAGGTCACCCCTTGTAAATGGGTATTTTCAATCTGGGTGTGTGTAACATATGTGGGAAATTGTGGGAGCAAAAATGTACAGGATGTTTGGTTCATTATTGTGGGTTACATCACAAGTCATCTGGTTTGAGACATCTTGAAGTTTCTCCCAAGATGCCCATTAAGGCAGTTAGAAACTGACCTCTGGCTGTTTACCTCTGTCTCAGACACTGATGTATGTTTAGAGGCAAAAACACGAACCCTTGCTTTGAAACATGTGCAAGGGCTCAGTGAGTGCATTCTTGCTTTAGGTACAGTACCTGCTTCAACTACACATGTCAAATGTAAGGATGATTTAAATGCTACTGTCATGAACTATATCCTACCGTGAAGCTGTTGTATTTCTCTCGATCCAGCGGCCTCTTGCTCCTGATAATCCCAGTCTTATCATCAATCTCAAAAAAGTCCTTGGGTTCTTGGTCCACTCCAGGTCCTTCTAGCTTGTAGATCACCTCACCAGTGAAGATCTTGTCTGATTTGATCTGAAAAGGGGTAGAGGGAATAGTTGGTGAATATCATGGTCTCTCAGGGGGAGGAATGAAAACCATATGTCGTAACACCAGATGTGAGTGTTGACAGCTTGGGACTGTGGGACTGATGTTAAAGCCTATAGAGGCCATGACTTCAGACAGGAAATGACAATCTAACTATCTTACAATAAAACTAGATTCAAGCATTATACATCCTCTGGCTTTGACATACTGTCTCTGGTGTATATGATACACTGGTGAACAACTACTGAATCAAAACTCAAAAATACACTTCTGCAACTAAACTAATACATTAAAATACACTAAAACCTAGTTGATGATTTTTATGAGATCGTATTGAGAAAGAAGGAGCTTTGCAGAGGCAGTAAGCCGCTAGCCTGGCCACTAACTTCATTTATATGCCAAGCCAGGTTAGACTGTTTCTGTAGAGCAGTAATACTAAAGCCAGTAGAGTCATGAAGTCAGCAGCTAAACTAAAGAGTGGGTTATATGTTTTGAATATGTCTGCATCTGTCATCTGAACTATTGAACACTATTATATGAACAAACCAGCCAGCCAATGTGATTGATCAGTTTAAAATAACCATTTTACCTGGACAAGGTCCTCTGGAACCTGCTTGCTGTTTTCCAGTACTCTGATTGGAGGGATTATCCAGTCTCTTTTTACTCTTCCATTGTGTTTTTGCCATAGGCGAAGTGTGTGGATCTCTGACTCTCTTTGATGAGTTTGTGAAGAAGTCCACACCTTTGGAAAGAAGCATACATTAATGTCTCCCCAAACAGTGTATATACAGTGTTGTGCAATATTGTATGACATTGGTCATCAGACATGCTCAGTGAGGCGGATGATAATAAATATAAATGTCATGTCCAGTGGAGATTTTCTTATGAGAGATGCAATTTATGTCATTATACATTTGTGCAGCTGTTGAAAACCATGTCAGGAGTCATGGCTGTAGACTTGCAAAAGGGCATATGGGAGCTCTTTAAGCATCAGGTCTGTCTCTAATGTGGAATCTATGAGATTGTCTGAGGCAGCGGGACATAGGTCCGCAGCTTCAAGTTTCACAAAGTCTTTGTCAGCTCCCTTTGAACCAGGGGCAAATTCACCTCAAGACAGGGCAACACAAACAGTGCTGATCATTTCACAGGCCTTCTCACAAACACACCCACACACATAGGCTCACTCCACAGCAGCTGTCGTCCATGGATTTAGATACTGTGCTTTCCCACCCGCATTCCCCCACACAACCACAAATTCCCCCTTATGCTCAGCTCTGCACCTGACTGGGACTTTGGGGTCACCTTACGGCTTTGCAGCGCTGAAGGAATTCCACAGATACACACATCTCTCACACACATGGCCTGACATCCTGAACATGCTCAACAACATTAAACACCCACGCATATTTATATGTTATACAGTATACACATTTCATTAAGATGTTTCCTTCTGCTTCCCCCACTGGGAATGAAATGGATTCAGCACATTTCTCATACATTTAGCTGCTAAACAGATCCATAAAACCACTGAGAGAGGAAGTGTTCACTTGCCAAAAAGCTCTGTCTATATTTGTCACACTTACATAGGCTACAGTACAGAACCGGATGCTGATGAATGAGCTGTTTTATTATGTGGGACATTGCCCCGAATTTAAAAGAGAGACTCCAGCAGTATTTTCCATAATATTCAAATGTCACCTAATAAGAAGTCCTACTTTTGTTGTTGGGCTAGTCATCTGTGGATTGTGATTCATGGGAATTTGGGGAAGATGATATCAACACTATATACAATGACAGACCCTTCTTTTTAGTTGATGCACTGATCACAAGCTGAAGAAACTCTCTTGGAAAATTCATTTTTGAATCTTTTGTCAGTAATAATCTGACAGAGGCCTACAACCAAATGAAAAGGGAGTATGTACAACCAGAACAAGATATGTAATTTGTTAATACTGGGATAAATGTGTCAATGGTAGACGATATGCTGTCATCAATTAGCGTTAAGGTTCTGGGTAGGCCTATACAGAAGTCTATATGTATTATGTATAGTAGCCTAATTAATTTTGGTTTTATTGAAGGTCGCTTATTTTGGGCTTGTTTTCATCACCTTGATCACTTTTTCCCCTCATAAGATCTGGCAACAGTGGTAGTGCTTGTAGAACCGCTTAAGAACCACTTAAGAACCGCTTAAGAACCGCTTAAGAACCACTTAAGTCATGTGAGAGACAACAATAAAAAGTTCAAACTACATTTTAAGTCATAAAGGGACGAAGCATTTATATATATATATAATTTTTTATTTTTTTTAAATCTTATTTATAACTCAGGACTTGACATTCAATTTTTTCCTCACTTTGGCTAGTGGTCACACTGCTCAAGGCACTAGCCAGTAGTTGTTGTAGTTATTATGTTTTATGCCTACAAAAATGTGCTAAATTTTGTCTTTGTTAAGAATTTATCAAATAGTTAATTAATTACACAGAAAAAATACATTTTCTCACAATAGACAATATTTTGGTGGCTAGTTTATTTGCTATATGAAAAAGTCAGGACTAAACTGGTTTGATGCAGTGTTTCTCAACCTTTTTTGAGAGGAGGCATACTATCTATATTAGGGCATAGTGTTGATAATACAGTATTTATAATGACTATACACACTGAAGAGTGTTCATATACCTTAACCGTCACCATATTGTAGTTTCAGACATTCAACAACAGCAAGCTTAATTTTGAAATAGTATGTCCAAGTTCAAGTTTATATTTTCTCAAGGCACACCTGACAATCACTCAAGGCACTCTAGTGTTCCCCGGCACACTGGTTCAAAATCAAGGGTCTATGTATGTAAAAGTGGAAATCTACCTGTATTTAGATGTCCAGCTTATATGTAAGGACGCAGTAAGCTATAAACAGACTAAAATAATATCTCAATCTTTAGTGTCTGCTTAAAAAACTGACAAAAGTTCTGAAAATTAGCCTACATTAAAAATATATGCATTGATAGTTGAAAAGTTACGTGAGATTTGTGTTCGTGAGATCAATTGTAATGATAAATTCTTGATTTTATTGGAGCTCCATAGCCCTGCCCTGTCTCTGGGGTGTGAGAGCTGATATACTTCCCTTTGGCACGCTGCTGGACAGTTCAGGAAGGAATGGCAGCCACGACTGGCATCTGCAAGCCGAGTCAGAGGGTAGGCTAATCTTAGACTGCGCAGTTTCTTTTTAACTTCTGTGGCCGTCGTCATTTACACACTCTTAAGATGTTGACACTCACATTAGAAGTTCAGTCTGTATGTCGCACACAGATTCACCTTCAAAGCCAGCATAATACACATCTGTACTGTTAGTTTAACTCAAATTGCCTGGTATTTTCAAACATAACACTTTCTACTTTTGACCCTCTGACTGGCATTTTTCAGAAACACCACCGTTTCCCACACCTGAAAATATCCTGAAGCAATATAAAAAATTAGCCGAAAAGCTTAGTACTACTGAAAAATAAGTCATATTTGTTACTTCACACACTTTTTTATGCCCCAGTTGTCGGCATATCACAGACACAGACTTGTTACAGAGCGGGCCGACCAACATTCACTAGATCTTTTATAATGTTTTTACCAGACAGGATGCAGTAACACTAGTTGGGTTCGGGTTACCAATAAGATCGATGAGCAAGCTTTCTGACAGCCAAAGCGAGACACCACACACAGATTGCCTGTTTTAGGGGCTTTTCTCAGAATCTTTTACAACTCTTCCCCTTTCACCTCAGGCTCTCACAAAGTACACAGCTATGGACAGCTTGTTTGAGGATGATATGCTCCAACAGAAAGACTCTTAAGGCAACAACTGTTTACTTATTTTAAGAAGGTTCACTTGTGGACTGTCACGTGTGGACCTGAAGTGGTGTCATGCAATCATTGTAACATTCAAGCAAATGAAATAATTGAAAACACATGTCACCATACAGTGTAAAGCTTTACATGTCACATGATTATTGTTGCTCGTACTGATTTTTTAATTTAGTGGCTCTTTAGAATGTGGAGGGTCAGGTCCAGGATCTGGGCATGAGGTCAAGTCACACAGGTGTCCCTTGGTCACTTGTGTTCCTGCATGTCGTCAAAGCAGTCAGCAATAGCCACACCCTGGACTTTGCTAACTCATGCAAAGGCACCATGTCTATTTTGAGTACCATTATAAATGTGCTTACCCATTGAACTCATGTCTAAAATTGCTAACACTAGTCTTCTGTTACTAGATTTTAAAACTAATAACACAATTTCCTTGTAATTAACAGATAATTCACTGGGGACACCAACTGGCTATGCCCACCAACTGACCCACATTTAGCATCGCTGGCACATTACTGTGCCTGAATACTAACAACAACTGTCACCACTTGCCACTCCATGTTGTAGTCTATAAATGCAATACAGTAAATAATGGAGATAAAGTTCTTTGTATAAGCAACTCCTTTATATGTGATCATACATCTTAGTATATTTCCTTTAATCTCCATACACCATATTCACACTACAGGTATCATGGCGCCTGGACTTCAGACTCTAAATCCTCTGACTGATTGTTTCCGATGAGTGAGACCTCAGCACCAGCTGCCCACTGCAACACTCTCTTGATTTGTACCCGATTTCATGGTCCAGAAGCGTCCACTCTTCTCTCGGCAAAGGGGATTACAGAGCAGGACAAATGGCATCACGTATGCATCTGGGAACAGCTGTGTCTGCTGCCCACTCTCACTATCTCACATACACACACACACACACAGACACACACACACACACCAGCAGGCCTCAGTACTGGCCGATCAAAACAATGCCAGCTCACTCATAATTAAAAGAACGCACCGAAGCTCGACTAAAAGCCAACAGGTGCCAGCTGCTTATGGTTCATTCATTTTCATACTGATTATTTATGCATCACAATTCAATCATATTTCTAATACATACAAGGTACTCAGCGACTGCAGTTTGTGTCAGAGGGTTCAGCATGAATCCAGCATCCCCGCAGTATCACAGAACAGTACAGCTGTTAAGTTAAAATTAATAACAGACCACATTAGTTAGTTGTCATGAAGGAACGTGTGAAACTCTTCATCTTGTACTGGAACCATTCATTTGCCGAAAACATGTGATGTGAAGTTCATGGGGCTAGAGACCATTGTATGATAAAAGATGCAGTAAAAGTGCTTCTAAAACAATCAAACTACTTTGCTGTGTAATAACATAACATAAATGCCCTCCTCTGAAGGTTACTGGCTCACTCAACATCCTGAACTTCTTTTGTTAGTCCAAAAACACAGAAAGACTGATGGCTCTTGAGAGTGCTGTGGCTAACATGTCAGTTTACATTGCCATCCATTTCAGATCTCATAATGGCGTGTGCTGACAGAGGCTACTAATGATGCCCTGGGCCCTCTGTACACATCTGGAGTCTGGTACTCCTCAAAACACTTCATCATCCTTCATCCAAGCGGGACCAAATGTTTGGATCAACCGTGAGTGCTGATTGCAGTGAGCCAGTTTATGTGCTTCTGTTAATGAAGATGACTCCATCAGGGAACCACTCAGGTAGAAACATAAAGTGTATATTTGAAGAGCTGAGTGTCAAAAGGTCACATGCTAACTAAGAGCAGACGAAACAGACATTGGCATAGGAATGGATCAGATCAGTCTCAGGGCCGCCCCTGTACAGCCTTGTTACTGTAAGTAGCACATTTCCAACATTGTCTTCCAATTGTTTTGTAATGTTTGTTAATTGTTTTTTTCAATGCAGAAAAACATTGTCTGTGTGTTTCCTGCAGCCAAAAACTGTACCACTGTAAAACTGAAAAATGCCTGATCAAGTGTGAGCAAAGGTGAGGTGCCATATACTTTAGCTCCAAGAAGTTCCAAGCTGTAATTGATAGAATAGTAGTTTTTGGTTTGAATTTTTGAAAGCTATAGCAGAGACTAAAACAACTTTGACAGACATTTTACAAAAAACAAAAAAACAAATTGGTACTTGCATCAATCAATCATTACACAGTGTTTAGCTAATTTCATTCAATTTCAAAAAGTGTTTTCTTACCTGACTAATTAGACTCCCCAGCACCACCAGCCTCAACATCCGCCCCTCCATCCTCCACTCGCTCTGATGACAAACCAGTGCACAAAACTTTTCCTTCAGACAGACAGCTTTCCTTCCTGTGCCTCCACTGATGCAGTGTGTGTCCGTGTCCCTCCACCAGCATGTGTCTCTTACAGCTCCTCCCTGTCCATTGCTGGCCCATGTCTCACTGTTGAACAGGGGGCTTGAATTTCAGCAGCCGCCCTCCCATGGACCCCATGCACATGTGCTGTCACTCACAGTCCACTGAAAGAGCAGGCATAAGATGAAGAGAAGCAGGGCAGCTGTTGGTGGTGCAGACAGAGACAGTCTGCACCACTACTCAGTAAGTAAACTTTATTTGTGGAGCATTTAGCAGTTCTTTAAAGAAGTGGGGAAAACGTACGTGCTGTAGACAGGCGATTTTATGCCCATGCTCACATCAAACACTTCTCCTAAGTCGGTACTGACTTGGTTTCTTAACGCCTTGGGAAACCATGTAGCTATTCTGTACCGCACAGTCAACACACTGTCTCTTGGCTAAAGCAGTTCATGAAGTCATTACTCATGGATTTTGGGACTGAGAGCCCCTAAATTCTCTGCAGCTCTGAGCAGCTGAGGCTTCTTCCTCTGTATGGTACATAAGAGAGGCTTTATTATTATTCACTATATAAGAAGTAGTCACTGTTTTACATTGGCACGCACATCCGCTTCTGTGTGACTGTATCAAATGAAATGTTATTGTCTTGTTTCCAAAATATACATTTTGAAAGAGCTTCCACAAAACATTGCATCAGGTCAGTCACATTTAGGAGATATATCTTTGTGCCTAACTGTTGTGGTGTGTCCACAAGTCTTTTGACATATGATCTCTGGGCAATAAAAGTATAATAAAAATAATATTTATAGTATTTCACTTTTGAGTGCGGCATACTCTGTTCTTAAAAGTCATTAGTGGCTTAGCAGGCCTTTTGTTCTGCGATCCCTCATGTCCGGATCAACCTTTAGGTTTTAGGGGTTGCATACGTAACCCCCATCCAGCACAGAGCCCCGACACATTCACTACATTCACACAGCATGCTTTGATCTCCTGCTATTTCAGACAGTCTGTCAGAACAGTGGATGAAGATCTATGGCCCTCGGTGGGTGATGTCAAAGCACAGGTATTCCTTTGGGAGGGATGCTCGGAGACACAGAGGAGGAGCTTTGTTTGGGAAATGTATGTTTATTTCAGTTCCTTTCAACATTATATTCTTCCAGAAGAAAGAGAATTGTCTGTTCTCTTCAAGTTGATAAATTGAACGTATATAGTTCACTTGCCATACATTAATTGATTCTGCTTTTGTACAGCAGTTGGGGCTGTCGTCAGTATAGCATCTGTCTTCAGTGTTCATTGTTCTAATACTTACTTGCAATCTCTTTTTGCAACTACAGATTACTAATTAACATGGATGAGAACTACAGTGTCCAAAACTAGATTACAAAGTACAAATTATAATATGTTCATAAGTGGAGAAAATATTAGTGTGAAAAAACATGCACTTCTCAAATCAACACCCACTCTGCCCGCAGGTCAAAGGTGGATACGGATCTTAAGAGCGTAAATAGCTCACTCTGAACCACCCCAACAGTGTGGAAACATAAAGCTGTTGTGGAATATTGACAGCAATTACAAATACAACATAAGAATACAGATTATTATAGGCTATTGTAAAAAAAATAGAGATAACTCTAAACATTCCCATTTTGTGTGAAATTAATACATTTTGAGTAATGTGCTCATTTTATGTTCAAGCGTCCACAGACAGAAGAAGGCGAGGGGTTAGGGGCTGGTAGCACCTGTCTGCCATTTCAGACAAAACCCTCAACAACACACTTTTATATCACAGCACAAGCCAAAACTCTTCATCATTAATATAATTTGTCATAGTTATCAGAGTATATACATGTAAATACTTGGAACAGTACTTCTCCCTTCACTGTATGCACATGTAAATACTTCTGTAATTATTGACAATAGTTAAAAACCCTCCTGCCACACACACCAGGTATTTGCTTACTACTAAGTATGAAAACATGTCTCATACACACACAGACATACAGTATGAACTGTAGCTTCTGAATAGTGACAGCTCTGCTGCTCAGCACTTATTAAGAACTGTTGACATCATAATCATAATTGAAAGTCAAGCTACCATTACAGTGATGGGCAAACAAATGCTTAACAGGAAAGTTTTATTAAACTACAATACATGAAGTCACATGGTATCAAAATTAACATATACTATTTGTTATTGTGTGTGCGTGTTCATTTGTGTTAGAAATGTATTCAGCAATATTAGCAGAGTAGATAGCACTTGTTAGTGGTGAGACTTGGCTGGGAGTTTGAATGTTCTCTGTTTCCTCTGGATGTAGTGTACAATACAACATGTACAATAGGTTATATATGGGGTCCATTGCAAAAGACATTAGTTTTTTCAGTGGGACTTTCCTGGTTAAAAATAGTCATTGTGAAATCTAAATCAATATAGTAGTATTACATTAACAACACTGTCATTTCTTATTACACTTCATGTCTAATGAAGAAAACGTAATGTATTTTGTAATTCTGTGTGTGATAAATACACAGAAGGTGAATGTGGATACTGAATATATTAATGAAAATTGTAGAGAGGCTTGTTCTTGTCACATCCCACTGAGGTGATAATAACATCGAAGGGAACTTGAAGTGCTCTTGACACTGTAGTTAAGTCACTGTGCACAGGGCCTAGAGGACCCAGGTGTCCAGGAGCCCCACTGTTCAGGAAATAAGGACTCTGATTCCCCAGGCTCTCACTAACACTATTAAGATCTTTCACTTTTACTGATAAAACTGATTAACTGATAAAAAATAGTGAAGAGCAGAACATAAATAAATGCACTGTGGTACCATACAACAATCTTCCCAGATTAGCAGATTGTCATAACGCCATATTGCGATACAATATTTTCCTATTTGCTCATAAAACTATACCTTTTTATTGGTGAGATTTTTTTCACTTCTGTAAAGTGGCAATAATGTTAAAACATTACCTTTTTTCCAAAGGCCCAGGGTTATAACTTTAAAATTCTTAATTAAAAGACAATCATTTAACAATCCTTACATTAAGAAGTGGATATAATGTATTTCAAAATGTATATGGCAGTTGTTCGAAAATTCCAGCAGAGGGCAGTATTACACCATCTAAGTGCTCGCCTAGAATTAGAACGTAGAGGAAAACTTAGAGGATTGGGGGTTTACCTTTTCAAAAAATCCTTGCTAGGAAAACACACGTGTGATTAAAAAAACATACAATAAGAGACAATCAAAAAATGACAAATTTAGCATTAAAGCACCACCTACTAATTAATTAATCACAATAGTAAGCTTAAAAACTGTCTGTGTGTAATACAGCAACAGCCCTATGTAATCACTCTTGCTAGTCACCTCTATGTCTGTGCATAAGTGTCTTGTCCTTGCCCGCTGAAATTTCTTTGTTAGCTCATGCAGTAAAACAGCAGTGACTGGAGCACCCCCACCTCCACCCCACCCCACCCCAGCAGCACAATGTAACATTTCCAAAGGCGTCGCTTGAAGGGTTGAGTGTGTGAGCGCGAGGTGGCTGGGTTACTGCAGCCTACACTACGGGTGGGTTGCCAATTAGAGCCAACACATATGACACACTTGACTCCCTGCTTGAACCATGGCTGGAGATAATAGGCCTCTTCCCGCCGCTCAATCGATGACACTCTGTCCCAGGGTGAATGTCTGCACATACACAGGCAGACGCACACACCTTTTTATTTCTCTGCTCTCTAAATCTTAACTGTCAGGGAGGAAAATGTCAGCTTTCTGTTTCCTATATGCAATCAACACCACTGAAAATAGCTTACTGTGCTTTTTTGTATTCCACCATTTTCACGTTATGCTAAGGCCAAAGAACCACAATAAAAAACAGCCAGTCAATGTATATTAGCCTATGTGATCTTATGGCTATAGTCCAACAGGAAAGGCACCAGAGTCATAAGGATCACGTGCATTACAGTAATGGATATAATGCTGTGCAAGGTAAAGAGGTAGGTATAGACTGTATAATGTCCACGCTGAGACACTATAGCTATTGATACATTGCAGTTCAAGGGGCATTGCATCAACTGAGAATAGAAAACTTGATGCGAATAGTTCAACATCTCTCGCTGAGCCGCACCACAACTGGAAAAGTTCTGCCCCGGTGTGTTAGTAGAGTTGAGAGTAGAGTCATTTACAAAATCATGTAACCCAGTTATTTCTGTGGGATATAATATTGAAAGTGAAATATTTTAAAGCTAAAACTCTTAAGGGAGCCGGAAGGTAAGAACCCCAAGGCCAAGCAATTGAAAGATTGAAAGTATATCTACTACTCTGGTGAATATGTCAATCATTGAGACTATAGAAACACAGTAGACCTCCACGAGTATTGACTCTTAAAAAAGATTAATTGGGGGGTCAATGCTCCACACCTTGAACCACAAAGTATTTAAATCTAACAATAGTAAAGAGGTTATTAAAATATATTTTGTGTGGTAGAATTAGTATTTTTGCAATGATGCAATTTTTAATTAATCCACAGCTAACGATCTCTTTCTCTGCTCTGAATATGCAGATGTGTTATTCACTCTGTAGTGACATGAAACAAAAACTGGCACAAAGTCGACTCTGTCACCGAAATTAAGGTGAAAGGATTTTTAGACTATAGCCTGACCATGTTGCAATTACAGGCAAACTAGGCCCAGGTGTATACTGGTGAAACGGCCCCATACGTCTCCCCCAAATGCTATGGCACCATATTGTGTGATTTCTTAGGGTTTTTATATTGTTAACAAGCCATTAAGAGACCCACATCCCGAACCATGACAAATATGGGAAGGGTCTGATTTTTGTTTCGTCTGAATGTTGTGTCCTTAAAACTACATTTTTCATTCAGTCTATAGGGGGCACTATTGAGGTAAATGGCATCATATCGTTCAAATGTGTTCAGGGCTGGGGGTAATTAGGTGACTGTTACATTTTTAATACCAAAATTATATATTAAAAAAATCACTGTCCTTTATTTAAACCAGGGGTGTACAAACTACAATTTATGTTTGGAGAAATTTATTGTGGCCCTCAGGCTTACCTCTCAATTAGCCCAAATTGTCTTTTTACTGAACATGACTCTACATAATCAAACAGAAAGAAATCATTTAATGTCTAAGACAATATTTTTTCCACTTTTCTGTGATGTTATAACAAAGAGGGACACTAAGTGTGTGTCCAGAAAACAGATACAACTGAAGGGGACTATAGTTGAAGTGAACTCAGAGAGTGGGTCTCCTCGTTATAAATTTTATATACAGTGAAAAAAGTTTGGACACCCCTGATTTAAACCAACAGTATGTAACTTTTACCTCTACATTGACTATTGTTCTGAATATGTATGGACTGAAATTGGAACTTGAACTTGAACTGGAATTTTTGGAAGTTTTCTCATAGTGTTTTGTCTTTTTTTCTATTTGCTGACTATATATATGTCCAGTGGCGGAGCTAGACTTTTATTCAAGGGGTGGCCAAAGGGTGAGCAGGGGTCTATCAGAGGGGTCCATTTACAAATCATTAAGGGACAAAATGAAAATGTTTTATTCAACAAAAAT
>JAVQKC010184792.1:0-26725 GCA_036025475.1 Philypnodon macrostomus | reverse complement strand
TAACAACATTGTATCTACCTCATTAAGTGCAATGTAATACACTGTAACAAACTGTAATAACATTGTATCTACCTCATTTAGTGCAATGTAATACACTGTGTAACAAACTGTAATAACATTGTATCTACCTCATTAAGTACAATGTAATACACTGTGTAACAAACTGTAATAACATTGTATCTACCTCATTAAGTGCAATGTAATACACTGTAACAAACTGTAATAACATTGTATCTACCTCATTAAGTGCAATGTAATACACTGTGTAACAAACTGTAATAACATGTAACTACATTGTATCTACAGAATGGTTAGGGTTGGGGTTAGGTACAATGTAGTTACAGTTTGTTACAGTGTATTACATTAATGAGGTAGATACTATGTAGTTAGGGGCAATAAGATCCATATCATGATCTTGGCTTTATAAGATTGCGATTCTATATTCTTATCATGTTGCCCACCTCTAACCTATACCCTGTTACCATACAATGTTCAGAATAGTAACATAAAACTGCATTGTGAACATATACGTAGATATGTGTACAATGTTGCTGCAAAAGATCAGATTTATCCTGTTCCAAGCCAGGATAAATGGAGAGGGCTGTGTCAGGAAGGGCATCTGATATCCTCAATAATAAACCTAATACACTAAGAATATGGTTTGCTGTGGCAACCCCTGAAACATAAACTAAGTAAGAACACAGATAAATGAGCTGATGATTGGATTACAAAACAGCCCAATGATTCAAAAATACACACACAGGACTGAAATTCCTTGATTCGTTGCTGACTTTTGCGGTTTTGGACCCACTCATTCAAAGACGTGGCCAGCAAAACAGTACATATGTGGGTTGCAGCTGCTAACAGTAAAATGAGTCATAGCAGGAAAAACATTGATCATATTACAAGGTTTAACCAAGAAGAGCCTCGATAGAGTGGCGAGCCAAGCCACATCAAGAGAGACCAAACCGAGAGATGCATCCACCAAAGCATGAGCCAATGCATGTGCAGAGCGGTCTCTCGCTGCAGAATGCGGAGCCCAATTATACACAGTGAATTTGACTTTTGCAGACATCTGTTGTCACTCTACCCAGGGTTATCGCGTGAGTACTATAGAAATCGCCTGAAATCAATGCGCATTTAAGTAAATAAGAATGAGTCTGACCTGTTTCGGTGTATGTGGTTCGGCTCGCGAGGAAGAGACGCTTCAAACTTAATCAAAAGGGGGAGCGTGCACAGGCGAGAGACAGTGAGGGGGGAGGTAGGCGGGAGGGAAGAGGAGGAGGAGGGCGCTGTAGTCTGGTTGGTCCAAAATGCAGACGGCTGAACATGTGCGCGCTTTGGACTCATGCATGCTCTGTCTCAGCGCCCCCCCCTAAGTTCATACTCAGGACATGTTTAAAAAGCCTGTCTAAATCACCGAGGGTCCTGCAGGGTGGCCCTCACACAGCTAGCGTGATTCAAAACATGTCTGTATCTGTGAGGGCGGTGTGCCTGCTGCTTGCGCATCTATTTTGGACAGACACCTGTTAATGACATTAAGTAAAGGGAGAAGCGCGTGTGTTTATGTGCGGAGAGAGAGGGTCCATATTACAGGATTCTGAGAGGAGATCTGCTGTGAGACATTAAATACACACAAGCAATCATTTAACGGGATCATGCTATTCTTTTTGAATGTTGAAATGGATCAGATTGTGTTCATTCACTTTAAGGCCCTGTTTCCTCCTATTGGCCATGCCCATTTTATGAATATAGCCAATTCAAACAATGGAAAGTAGTAAGGTGTTGTTGTTTTTTGACATTGTGGAAACAGCCAGGCTCAAGACATGGAGACTGTGTGTTTGACTCTTCAGCAGTTTATGTTACATGTGTGGCAGAATACACGAGCTTGGGGGGCAATACTAGCTGGGGTGGGAGGGGTGGAAAAGGGAAAAGGGGTGAGTAAATCAGGAACAGCAGGACATGGCAGACGACAGTCAGAGGAAAGGAAGAGTTGACCTGCAGTCAGACAATGGGCTGCCTCCATAAGTGTGCAGGACTTTTAAAGGGGGTTCAACAGGTGGGGAATGTGACAGTTATGATTAATGGTTTGATCGAGAAAGCTGCTATCAGTTTTAATGCACATATGTGTCCATTATTTAAAATGACATTGTCTGTAATTATGTAGCCTTTCTTTGCAGCGTTATCTTATGAGATTGATAGGACGTGTCCACTGACAGTCTTGGGCCATCAATAATCTACAGTATGCTGATGCAAACAACCGTCTCTCCACATCACTCAAGAGCCTCTGTCATCAGCTCTGATTTATGCTGCACCACACTCTGCACATGCATGCTCATATGGTATTCAAGCATGCATCCAGAAGTAGGCTACAGTGGCAACACTTGGGTGGTCACATCTGCTCTTTCTGTTGTGTGCAGTAGACCATATAATTAGGACTATTATATTATTTTACATTATTAACATCAAAATGGATCTAGGGTTTTAATCGCTGTTGTTGAAATGACATGAACTAGATACAGTTCCCTGCTGTAGGCTACATACTATACAGTGTACAGTGCATTTACTGCACCTTGTACTCCTGCTGCAGTCTTCTCTCTAAATGAAGATCAATGCAGGTGCAGTGCCCAGAATGACAATGACTATCGTCCCAGTTCAAATGCACCGCTAGAGGGAGTAAAACTGCTGCCATTGTAGCCTACAGCATCAGCCCGGCTGCAGAGCCTTCATGTACAGACAGACCTACAGACAAACGCCATTACGTCGAACAGCCATAATGTCCTAATCCATAATGATAGAGGCCGGGTCAATTGTACATTTGCCCGAAGTAGAACTGTCAGCAACGGCTCAGGAGGTGTTAATCGGTGCCCCCGGGGAGTGTTGCATCAGAGGCCCCGCTGTGGGCTCTGTGCGGTGGCTGCACTAATGCAGATGTGAGGCTCACACGGGACAACAGCGTTTGTTCATTTTTGTTATAAACAATAAACATTATTTTTGATAAGATTGTCCAGGACTCATCAGTGTGTTTAATGCGGACTGGGTCAGATTAAAAGATGTTTGCTAAATTTGATGAAAATAGATTATGCCAATATTTCAGTGACTAACAGATGTCAAGTTATGAAAAACCTTATTAAAAACTGTGAAACAGCGCCATCTTATGGACATTCCCCTAACTCAAATAGGGGTTCCTCAACATGTGAATAAAAGCCTTTACCGCAGCTTTACCGCTGAACAGTGTCTTTTATTGATGTCACGTTTCATTTAATTTCCTTTTAGTAAATGATTCATAAATAAAGCAGAGTAAACATTCAGAAGAGACGGTGTATTAGTCACATGTTTATTTGGTCTTGTAAAAGAAGTGAGACGTTGCACAAGAAACAACCGGGTCCAACACATCTTACATCTCTAACTGTTGAGGAATTACAAAAATGAAAACTGCGAAAGCCTAATGTAAGAAAAGAGCATAACACACTGACGTCTCTGCATGTAGAAATATCACTAACAAAGGGGCAATTTAAAGTTATATCGTTTGCAATTGGACATTAAATAACATTAAGGCTTTTTGGTAAGGACCACCTTATTGTGAACCAATCTGTTTAACCTTCTTATTTTTAGATTTACAACGGGCAAAATTGCAGACAAAACAATTTCTGTTAAAAGCTTGTCTAAATGGAAAAAAAATACAGAAAATACAAAAACAAGAAATAGGGTAATAGTATTTTGAACAGTAACAGCTGACATTCAGGTATTCAGTCCAATTAGGTTTAACACATTTCTCATTAGCCTGAGGCGGACAGTAGTCTGACAAAAATGAAGGAAAAGAAATGATAGTATCCAAATGTAGAAAAAGCCATGTCCTCTCGTCTGTGATGATGATGGTGGCAAGTGGATATTACAGCTACAGTATCTACATCTGAAGATCAAACAAAATGCCCTCTGCTTCTTCTTCAACAATCTCACATTTCTGTCTTCACAAATAAACACTTGTTTTTTCATTCCTTCTTCTCATTCACCCATGTCCAGTTAAAGCCCTACTGTTCCCTACTAAAATACATAAAACAGGCTAACTCCATGTAAATACAAACCTTTACGTGTGGCACCCCGTCCCACCCAAAATGACATCGCTGTGTCAAAGTATAAAAATTGTTGACCCACCCCACCTACACACTAGTCAAAAATCTTTGATGCGCCTTCCCTTACACCGCCATCTCCAAAACTTTAAAATTTTGTCATTATTTTTTAAATGATACTCTTCTCATTTTTGCTTTTAAGAATTAGTGACTTTTGAATTAATTGCCTGATATCGCTAGCTTCATTAAATCACTCAAAGACTGATTTGGAAATGGGCAGTGTGCACAACTCCCTCCCCCAATCCCTCACTGTTTCTGCCTCCTCTACCAGAAATCTCGACGGTGATATGCGTCTGGATCGCAGTATTTGGTCACCACCACCCTGTTGGCAAATTTCCTTCCCGTCAGTCCCTGCATGGCTTTCTGGGAGTCAAAAACTGAAGTGAACTCCACAAAGATCTACAAAAATAAACATTGAACAGAATTATTACAATGCAGAGAAAGACCGCAGATGCACGAAAATAGAATATTGAAGGTCCTACCTTGCCAGTCCCGGGTACTTCCAGGCCATCTACAGGTCGAGGTATCTCAATGCTCTTGACTTGGCCATACTTGCCGCACTCTTCCCTGACATCTTCAACAATCTCTTCATACTCTTCGTCATCCAGCAGCTCCTCTGGGGCCACCATGTTCATCAGACACAGCACCTCAGTTGGCAGTCCACCCATCTGAGTCACTGAGCTGTTCAGACCAGGCACCTGCAGTGTCACTGGGGTCTGGTTTATAGTTGTCTGGGAATACAAGTGCAAATAAATGGTTAAGAATCAACTGTCGGTATTATGTCATTAACAACACTGAAGGTTTCCTGTAAGCATTCAAGAGATATACATATTAGTTTACTGTTATTTAAGGGACTATAGCTATAACACTAGATTCTCACTCCAACCCTAACCATTGCCAGGACAGTGAATATAAAAGCAACAGTCTATTGTTCTTGGTTACTTACCAAACTGGCATTCTTGGATCCTACGCTGGCTCTTTGCACCAAAAGCTTTTTGTCTCCGAGCTGCATGCCATTCAACCCAGCAATAGCCTGTAGAGGTTTGTGAAGATAAACTTAACACCTAGTGCAAAAGTACTAATGATATTGATATTTTTGCTTTCAAGTTAAATTGATGTTACCTGGTCATTAAGATTGACATCAACATATTCACAAAAGGCATATCCCTTAGAAAGGCCAGTGGCACTGTCCTTCACAAGATTGAAGGCCTTCAGGGGGCCAAAAGAAGTCAATAACTCTTTAACCTGAAAGAATGGGATGATATGAAGTCAGACATTTGTATTAGACCTGAACCTCAAGGCCTCGAGGACACTAGTCATTCACTGAAGACTCTAACCTGGTCATCATTCAGGTAATTGGGCAAGCCCCCAATAAAGAGCTTATGAGCTGAATCTGGGACCACGGTTGACACCACGCCTGGGACACCATTTAAAAGAAATACAAAATTCTTCAGACATTATTAGTTCACCATTTACAACTAAACCAAAAATATTAAAATGAGCACCTGGGACATAGACACTGGGGTTCTCACTAACACCAGGCAAAGGCTGGTAATCATGAGGACGACGAATCTTCAGACTCTGGCCTTGAAAGATGATGCCATCAAAAGCCATAGCCTGTGTCGTTTCATCCACTGAACGGAACTATACAGATTTAGCAATAAAAGTTACATTTTAGTCTCAAAAGTAAAAAACACACAGAAAAATCCAGATTGAAGCAAATCACCTCAAGGAAGGCAAAATTCTTGTCTTGGTTGATTTGAACTGCAAGAACTGGGTTTCCAGGGGCCTGGGTAAGACCACCTAAACGCATCTGGGCATTGAAGAAGTCCATCATTGACTCCTACAAGATAAGAAAATCTAATTAATTAGGTGTTACAAAAATACTATTTAGTACATGTTAAAAACAGTCCCCGACCTCTGTGATACCAAAGGGGATGTTTCCCACATAAAGGCGACGAGCCTGGCGAGTCATCTGGCTGCCCACGACAGGGACAGGGGTGGGAGCCACAGTGAGGCCATCTGGAGTCATAGTTGGCAAGAGGGCTGTAGCTGGAATCTGACCTGCCGCTAAAGAACGTAATGTAGAATTGTATTTATATTTTTCATATAAATGTGTAGTGAAAGTAAATATGTTATATTTTAAAACCAATAATAATTGAATATACATGTTGTGTGATAAATTACTGTTTACTGTGCAGAAAACTAACCCTGCATGGCTTTGTACTGCATGGGAGTGATGTGTTCAAAACCAGGGGGTGGGACATCCCAATACTTCTTGATCTTCTTCTTCTTCTCACGATGAGGTGAGCGACTATAGAGTGAAGTAAAAGACATCAAATGTAAGTACCCCTAACTACTGTTAGTTCAACAAGGTGTGAATGTACAACTAGTTATTCTGTCCTTTCCAAAATATACTTTATATCTTTTTTTATGGAATGTATGGCTTTATGGATCATATAAAAAGGAGATTTATAATACTTTAAAATATTACTGTACATAAATTCAGAAATAAATAAAAATACTATCTAGCAAAACTGCACAAACCGAGTTTGTGTTAGTTTGCTGCATTACCTTCCAGCATTGTCCTGAGGGTAGCTGGATGGTGAGCTGAAATGACATTGGAAGGGTTTCACATTTCTCTCAAATGAATGCAATCACTCATAAATTACACTTAACTCTAAATTGTTAATTTATACTAAGAATTGAGAGTTCAGAAAACACAGAACTTCTATGAACAAAAAATCAGCAACCAGTTATGTTGTGTTTTTAAGAATTTACACGACTGGGAAAAAATACATTTTGTTATATGTGTCAATTTCTTACAAATCTGCATCCACCCTCAAAGAGGGTTAATACTGGGGCAAGCATGTAGTTGGAGCAGGACTATTGTCAAGATTTGGTAAGAGCTTACTTTCAATGTTTTCTGTCCTATGAAATATAGAGCAGAAAGTCTTTGATCATTTACCAAGGGCCGTGGTAAATAATCAAAACATGAAGAAGTGTGCCTTTACATTTACAGTAATACAAATGTAAATGACTATTCAACCTCTTATGTTACAAACCTGCGTCTGTGCCTGCGCTCTTTACTGTCTCCACGGCGATCCCGACTACGTCTGTCCCTGTCTCTGCTCCTTCTTTTTCTCTCTCTGCTGCGGCTGCGGGAGGAAGAGCGTCGATGGTGCCTGTTCTCTTTGTCTCTTTCAGCTATGACAAGAAAAAAACAACATTAGTTAATAACATGTATTAAAACATATAAAGACCATAGAGAGGCTGGTGTCACTACAGAACACCTCTTATTTGTCTATAGTAGAGTGTAAATAACTATGTATATAACAAAGCCAATTGTGATGATAACACACACTGGATGTAATATAGGAGAAATCAGAAATACAAAGTCGGTGCCATAAATCAAAGCATGGCCATTTATACTATTTACTCTCCTGCCAACCCGCCCTCACAGGAACATGTAATAAATATTATATTTGTCACCACAGTTATGAATGCACCAACACTAGAGCTCCACAATGAAAATGTGTATCAACTTGACCTCGACATGTGCAAGACTCAACCTGGAAAAAAATCAAGCACTTTCTGTCGTTAGAACAGCATTACTAGACTTTGTCATGATTTACCTTGTTTGTTTTCAGAGAGCTGTCTTTCAAATTCGTCAAACTCCGACATCTCAGCGGCTGTGCTGTTCAGCTGGCGGTGACTAGCTTAAGCTAGCAACAAAGTGAACACTTTTTAAAGCAAGTAGAGGCTATTTTAAACGAGATTTTGATATTTGAAAAGATTAGTCACCTTAGTTGTAGTATTAAGTACAATTCAAACCCGCATATATTGACTACGAGGCCTTTTCTTTACTATAAAGCGTCTTGAGGTTCAGATAAAGAAACGTGTTCGCCTTGGTTAGCCTGCTAGCTTTAGCTAACTAGCTTGTAGCAAAGTCCAGAAGAACAGGCCCGAGTCACAAGAGCCCGTTAGCCAAGCTAGGGCGGTAGACGAATGAATGGGAGCTTTTGGAGTCAATTATGAATTCCAAAATTGCTTCCGGGCCCACAATGCCTGATTTGATGGCCTTGTAAGCAAAGTACATGCATTAATTCCTGCTTTGGGGCTAGCGAAAACAATAAAGAATTTGGTATGCCCGCTTTTTGCTTCGCCTCCCAGGTACTCCGTGACACCGGAAGTTGATAAGGAACTGGTTTCCGGTAAATTATACCATGGACGCCTAATAAATATGTAGTTAGTTTTGTGGTCTTTACAAAATGGTGGCATTTGAGAACATCTTTTACTTACATTTGAGATTGATTAGCCTCCGTGTATATTGTTTTTTGTTTTTTTTTATTATTCTTTTGGGGACCTCTGGTGGGCAAAGTACGGATGACAATTCCATAATGCGGTTTTGAGCAGTGAGATCATTTTGGTTTGGATATACTGCAGATACGACATTGGTGTATAATGCCTATTTATTTAAACAATACGTTTGTATGGAGAAAACAAAGTAAACAAAATAATTGTAGAAAATCAAGTATTGTTTTAATGATGCTATACTGAATTGTAACTTTATATACAGAATATCCTTTTGATTCACATGTATCAGTAAACACAAAACTAAACTGATGGACAGAAATGAGCAGTAGAAAAACACTCCACATTACACTTATCTTCTATACAAGCAACAATACATGTACATGATATAGTTGTTAATCCCATCAGCTTGAAACATGTACAAATGATGTGAAAAGACATGTATTTTATTGGTGTATTTATGTGTATAAAACTGCTAAATTACAGACCACAACGTACTTACTTTTGCATGCTTTTTTGTAATGAGTGCTAAACATTACATCCATTACATTACATTACATCCTGGTTAAAAATGCTTATATTGCTGTAAAAGGTAAAAATGTACATATTGCAAATGTTAATATATTAAAAGTGTTATCAGACAAAAATAGAACAATGACAATACAGTCAGATAGAAAATATAAAAAGACAAAATCAAATCACTAATATACAGAACCAGAAATTCTACACAAGTAGTTACCATTTTACCACAATGTGGCTTAGTGTCTAAACCTGTAGGAAATGGGCAGGAGCAGGTTGTTCTTCTTCAGGGCCTGTACTCTGCTAAGTGTCTCTTCATCAAAAGCTGTATAGCAGCGCCGGGCATAGTCCAGCAACTTCTCTTTAGATGGGTCAAACTCACCCACCTCGGCTACCTTTTCTGGAGCCACTAGCAGCATTTCAGCAATTGGTGTAGTGGATGCCACTGTGTTACGGTCCACACCATGAATTTCAAATGCTTTAGTCATATTTTTAAGCCGTTGATATGTAAGAAGAATCTTTTTGTAGCGAAACAGCACTCCAGCAGCATCTTTCACTACAGAGAGAGGAATAGACATAAAGTCAGAACAAAAAGCTGGTTTTGTTTGATCTATTTTCTCCCTTTCTCACCTCTCTGCCTTTCTCGTACACCCCGAATGACCCGTCTTTTTTTTAGCTGGGGTCTGTTAAAGTTGATAGCATCAGGAATCATGTCATCCCCTGGTATCAGTTCCTCCTCCTCAACAAAGCCTTCATGATCCAGGTATTTAGAAGACTCTCCCAACAAAGAAATTGTATCTGTAAGAAGGCAAACAGACCTTTAATGCAAAAATCATCTTGATATTTCTACAGTATAAACTGTACACACAAAAACATTTTACCTGGAACATTATTGTGTCCATTGATGTCACTAATGGATGGCCGTGCACTAGTGGGGCTTACACTACTTCCTCCAGTTGTGATATTGGAAGTGTTATGGTTGTGTCCTTGCAGCACGGCTTGCGATTGTGAGTTGAACAAAACATTCATGGAGGCGAGTTGATTAGCTATTTGATTTGTTACATGATTTTTCATTACTGGTGGACCGGGTCTCCGTGGAACAAATTGGCGTGTGGAAAAATGCTGTGAGTCTGCCTTTTGTTGCTCTGCAAAGACAGAATACACAGGATACATATGAATTTATATGACAAAATTGCTTTACAGAAGACAAAAAAACACATATAGTATTTTTTACCAAGCAGACGCTCGTCATTTCTTCTTCCCCTCCAGTTATATCGCCTAGAGTCAAAGCCTACAGAAAAAAAACATTGTGCATACACACTTTTGCATACGCGATATCCACACTTGTCACCTGTCCTTACCATTACTGTACAGTCTCTGATTCTGCTCTGGTTCTGGACCCTTTGTAGAAGAGATAAATCGGTCCAACTGACATCGGAGGAAGTCTCGCTCCTCCTCCAGATCCTCTATTCGCTTTTGCAGCCAAGAATTTTTCTCCAGTGAAATCTGTAGCTGGGTCCGCAGGTTGGTGATTACCATATAGGAGTTACTGACTGCACTAGGTCCAACAGATGAAGGGGATTCTAAAAAAATGTTTGTTTACTTATTTTAAATACAGGACTTACATCATTGTTTGACTTGTTACTCACCATCAAAACTTTGTTCACTGTCATTGAAAAATCCTTGTTGCTCAAAGTTACTCTCCTCATAAGGTAAGGAAAATGTAGCCTCAATTTTTGGAACTAAATCAAAAAATAAATGAGTAACTATTAAACAAAAATATACTTTATTTTCCTTCTCCTTACCTTGCATATGCAGTGAATCTGTATGGCCCTTGGGTGTGCCAGAGGAACCGTCTGTGCGATTTCCGTCTTCCATCTATAATATATATATACATTACATTTTTTACGTTAGCTGCAGAATGAAAATGGTTTGATGATTGTGCTCACAAGGGTTTTAATGGTACACGCAGCCACGTCATTTATGATTAAGTCGTATTTTATACCGCTCTACAGCATTTATTTTACAATTTAAGTATATATTATATGTAATAATACGTAACAAACCACGTTCATTCTGAATCGTAATGTGAGATACCGCAAGCTAGCTAGGCATGCTACTAGCAAGTGTTAGCTTTGATTTGCGTTAGCCAGATTTCTGATAAGAAAGTCTACAGCAACCCATTTTCCTCAGTGTGTTTCAGTGTTAAAATGCTGTGAATGAAATGAATAAAGTCCTTTTCGATGTGACAAATAAAGTGTGTAGAAATTGGTACATACCACTGTACGTTTGTAATAACTAAAACACAGACTTGTAATAACGCGTTATTACTCTGTCATAGCCCTATTTCACGGGCTCGTCTGCTAGCTAACAAGCTAACAATAACAATTAACGTTTTTTCTTCTTCTACACACTCCTGCGTCACTTCCGTGTTGGGTAGAAATAACCCTGTTTAATAACTCTATGGAAATAACCACGTGATTAAGAAATTAACCGAGAAATACATTTTATGTTTAGTATCCGATTTGAATGTGTGATTATATCGAATATAAAAGAAATATTGGTAATCCATAGAAATGGTTTTGTAAAAAAGGTTTGCATCATTTGCTGCATCCAGTCTACAGTTGTCATAGACGGCTCTAAAACTGGAGGACAGGTAAAGCAGGTTAGTAACAGGTGTCAGGTTTCATTTGACTGTGGCTTTGGACACGGACTGACTGAAATACTTCACTATTTCTGTATGTGCTTCACCGTCATCATAACAGCTTCAGTTCTAACAACAAAAAGACAACACAACTGCTGCGGTAAGTTTAAATTGGTTTTCCATGTGTAGTCTCTTTATATTGTAGTCTACACCCGCTTGTGGATCGTACGGTGTAGTAACAGGTGTGGCACATATTAACAACAAAACCTATTAAAACAACTTGGTTTACATCATTTGTTTCCATTTAGTGATGGCCACTTCTAATGATGGCTTATCCCATTGTAAGTTGGCATTGGTGTTTGCGGTGCTCTTGGATGTGTTTGGAGCCATAGCCCTGATGACGGGCGTCTTTGCACCGCTGGAGATTCAAGGGCGAGACTTTGGGGACCTGATGGTGTACACGGGAGCCCTGCTGGTACTGATATCCCTGGCAGGCTGGGTTATGTGGTACAGCGGCAACATTGAAGGTCTTACGTCTCAAAAGGAGCTTGGAGGTCCGGTGGGTGACGCTGTGGACCGCCTTGCCCGCTCCTTGAGTCGGAGGATACGGCTTCCGAGAACACGAAGCAGTCCCACATAGAACACTTTTATCTGCTCGAATTAGCCCACAGCAGAAGAACTAACTGCTGGGAAAATACACACATGTACTAATTAGCATACAGAAAATAAGGGGTTAGGTTACCGTATTTTATTATTACTGTATTCAGGGCGATTTGCCATGTCGATATATTTCAAAATAAAATATTTGATTTAATGACATCGTTGTTTTACATAAGGTTGGCCTGTAGCCAATAATCACATCTTTCCAAGAACATGTTTAATTTATATAATACTGCCTATGCTAAAATCACAACTGACATATAACACATCAAAAAAGCATTATATAAATTACAAATAGAAGGAACATTGTAGCAAGTGAAGAGAAAGAGTTACTCTTATTTGTGCATGACTGTAATATAAATCAATAATTTCCCTGGATGTGGCTGATTTGTCAGGCCGACCTACTTTGACTTCACAGTTAAAATCAAGGCACGTTTCAGAAAAGTAGAAAAAATGAAAATAATACATACCTTTTACTGCTGGGTTAAAAAACAAAACAAAACATAAAATCAGTTTAAACAGATGAATACTGGCCACCTCTTTGGTGCAAAGCAATACAGGTAGTTGTATGTTTGGACTTTAGCCAGTCAAGTGCATCTCAATAGTGAGGTAAACAGACATTAATGGGCATTCATCTGACATACTGACATAAGGACTCGTTTAACGTCTGCAAACCAAGAAGCAGCTTAGTCCAAAGAAGCAACCACACAAAAGTCTTTCTTTCCTAAAGGTGTATTAAAGGGCAGGATTAGGCACTGAGGAGGCTGGGGTCTGCCAGATGATCATGTGACTACGTTCAGACCGCTGAGGGGAGGTCTGGAGCACTTCATCAGATTCATCACTTGCATCATCTCCTACAATAAAATAAGTGAGTCAGGCTGAGAATAAAAAAAACACATCACAACTTTATACCTTTTATTCTACATAATTGTAATGATGATCTCTGACAAACCTATTCTGAAATTGATGTAGCCTTCTCCACCACTTATGATCAACTGAGAGGTAGTAACAGTACTGCTGTTAGGTGAGGTCATCAAACAACCTGTGGCATCCACATCATAGCACATACTTGCATTAAATTACATTACATTACAAAATGTTAGAAAAGTATTAACTAGTACAACACATGCTTACCAGGAGCAGCCAGGATGAACCGGACCGCTTGTCTGTGTCCATGATAACAGAGCTGTGCTGATGCGATAGAGCAGTATGGAATAGAAACTGCCTCTGAGGCTAGAAACATGTACATGTAAATCAACCATATACTGACTATGAATTAAGCATTTTGTAAACTTACTTATCGACAATGGTATGGAGAGAATAGCGCCACCTCCTGTGCCAACCCAGAGGCGACCAGAGATGACAGTCAGAGAGGAGATCTGTAGAGGTGACAATGTCAGGAAGGCTTGGCCTACGGAGACAGACATAGTGGTGAAAAATACTGAGCCATATCTTAAGGTTAAACCCAATTTATAGAAATATAGAGCACCTAAGGTCTTAAGGGCCAGGGTAGAAAAATCTACTTCCTGTAATGGCCGCCCTGTGGACCAATCGTAGAGCCGAAGTATTGTGTCCAGTCTGCAGGAAGTCCAAACTCCAGACCCACCAGCACACAGAAAACGCACCTGCTGCTCACTACGCTCAGAGACGGAAAAAACTTGCTGTCGATGAAAGAAGAAACAGCCCTGAGTTTAGGGTTGGTAAATAAGAATAAATCTCGGCTTCAGTTTTTTTTACCTCAACTTTCTTCTTATCAATGTCAATCACATGGATCTTGTTCCAGTATCCCACCCACATCCGACCACCTTTTGCAAGGCAACAACGAATAGGCTGCAGTGGGGTTGATCCAAGTGGCATGACTGTATGAGATGTAAGATCCCAGCCACCTGCCACACATCACAAGTTTAACTTTAAACTCAGACAATGTTGTTACTGTGTATAGAGTAAAAGAGATGTTTGGAATAGACACTACCTGAACAATGTGAGAAAAATGCTAAGGTGCCATCAGCTAAACCTGCTATGACTTGATTCTGAGAAAACCTACAAGAACATATTAATAAGAAAAAATGTTTTTCCTCATGTCAAAGGCAACGTGGTCACTGAATATGTAGCATTTGCTGAATCAAATGTAAACTCACGTGAGTGAATGAACAGCCTCAGGAAATGAGATGGACTGTAGACAGTGCCCCCTGCCAGCAGAGGCTGAGTGGATCAGTACACTGTGGCATTTGGGGAAAAAAACATTTGTGTTTGTGGGGTTTTTTTCTACTGGGGGACATTATGAGCAGATGTTACCTTCCTTCCTGAGTTCCAATCCACACAGTTCCTTTAATGTCACCTGACAAAGCCCAGAGAAATGTTAAGGTATTATAAAACATAAACATTATGGTGTTAGCCTTGTTTTCACTGACCTATTGGGGGTACGGCACAGATGCAGAGGGCAGGAGAAGAGGGAGGAAGGGTAAACTGGTCCAAAACTGTGTTGGACCGAGCTGGATCAATTACAGTAATCTCACTGCTGGAAGCCGGTCCAGACACTACCCACATAGAACACTGATGGGAGAGGAGGCGATATGTTTTTTTTTTTTTTTAAAGATGAATAACACAATGTAACACATTAATACAAATAGACATGATTATTTTAATCTAAATACAGGCACTATTTACTTGACACATTTACAAACTTACTGTAGCCTCTCCTGAGACCTCAGATGGGACTGCAACTGCACAATTCAGCTAAACAAAGAAAGAAACATCAGGTCCAACTGACATGTAAGACATATGAGCAAAACATTCATAAACATTACCATTTACCTTAGCAGTAGAATCCCGTTGATCGAGAAACCGGAGCTTTAGTAACACTGGCACATCTTTGGGCTCTGGGACAGGGTCTGGTGAGTCCTGTAAATTTTACATCAATATAATGTGAATAATACAAAATAATATAATAATGTATTAGATTTATATTGCGCTTTTCAATGTCACGTGGCTTTTTCAAAGAACGACCCTCTGGTTGCAAGGCGAGAGCCTACCCACTGCACCAGATAGCAGACATTATACTGTTAAATAATGAGTGTCAAAGAAACGTTTTCTGTGTGAGAAGATCACCTGTGTGTTTGCCAGTGGCACGCTCCAGCCATGAAGCTGACGCTTTCCCATGTTTCCCCAAATGTGTGAACGGATTTCTCTATAATGCTCTCTCCGTCTGACTCGTGGTGATAAAGCAGGGGATGACGACCTAGAAAGAATAATAACAGGTTAGTGTAATCAGCATAAATTTAGAAATGCACAAATGTAAACAATACAGTCTTACTCGGTCTGTACATGACTAACAGTCTGGCGCTGTGCAGAGTGATAGGGAAGACTCTGACAATTTGATGGAGAGTAGGCTTGAGACGAAGGTGGAATTAAGGGTTCTTTGGAGAGGCCAAGTAGGCGATTGAACCTTAATACAAAAAAAACATAAGACTTTTATCAACATGCCAGTTATTGTTTACGCAACATATACATACTATATCTGTCTATGTCTATATACATACTTCTTCCAAACATTTCCCCCTTTGTCACCCGTCAACCTCTCTTCTTTAGAAGCTCTAAAAAAAAGATAAAATAATGTAAAACGTATAAGTTATATCCATGCAAACTACACAGAACCAAATATACACATATTATAATCCAACTAAGAACTATTACCTGACAGTCTGACTATGCCTCATTGCCTCCTGCAGCTCAATCAAGCGCTGTTTATACTGGTTTTTCTCCATGACAACCCGAGCCATTTCGGATCGAGAGAAGTGACGCACTGTGGACACAGAGCCCTAAACAAAAACACACATTATATTAAATGTGTATACCTGTGACTTATTTATGTTATTTTCACCATTGTCTTACATCAGAATCTGCCTGAAAAGCTTCCAAGTCTTTTTGAAGTCTGTGAAAATATATTTTTTAATGTAAATACAAATTACAAATGCTTCTGAACAAAAATCAGTCATCTTCTTTTATACCTTTTTATTTCTTCTTCTCTTTCCTTTATCCGATTGTCTAGACGCAAGACAGTTTCCTGAAGAGAGCTTAGTTCCAGCTGTAGGTCTGAGCGGTCATCAGTCAGCTCAACAACCCGAGATATCAAAGCCTTACGGGCTGCATCTACAAGTTCACTGGAATCATACAGCCATTCGTTCATTTATTCATTATTAGTCAAACGTCTGTAAATGCATTCATAATAACGATCAGGCAAATACAGAACTCACTGGGTGACTTTCAGTTCCTCATACTGAGAAAGAATCTCCTCAAACTGGTCTGTACTGTCTGGACACAAAAAGAGAATTTAGAAGTACAGTTGAACGAGGGAGCAAAATACAAGAGCAAAATAAAGTGAAAAATGTAAAGATTCTGTAACCTGTCACCATCAAACATTTTTCTGTAATAAATTATTGCATACAAACTACAAATTACACATTTTCTTTCTAAAAGGTACAGAATTTGAATTGAGCTTTTAATTCAGTCATTAATTCATTGTGAGCTGCACAAAAGGGTGGGCGATGTGGAAAAAAAAAATCACAATTTTATTAAGATCAAGACCACAATTTTGATTTTGTCCCGATTTTAGTTTGTATTTTTTGTTTTACACAGAAGACTACTGCCATCAGTGTCTTCAGAAAAACGTACAGCCAATGCAGTGTTCATCATAGAACTTAATACTAATCGTTTACATGTTTTTCTTAATATGAACACAAGTATTGTTGCAGTAAAAATTATGATGAAGAGCAGAGCATAAATAAATGCACTGTATACCATTTCAACAATCTAAGATAACTTCATATTGCAATTTTGCGATTTGTTTTTTGTCGCCATATCACCCAGCCCTACTTTTGTTAATAGGGTCACCTCTGACACTGGCCCCTCGGTCTACACTCTCCAGATAATCTCGACTCAGCTCAGACAGCTCAGAGAAGACGGAGTCCGTGTTGCGTAGCTCCCACTCCACGCTGTCGTCTTCTTCAGACGCCGCCTCCTCTGGTTTTTCCTCCATCTTGTCGCCCGGTGGCTCTCCCACTCTGAGATCGCTCTCCACTTCTGTCTCTTCGACTTTCCCCATCTCATCTTCCAGGCTGGTTTCAAATTCATCTTCCGGTTGTCCTTCGAGTCTATCTGGGAAGCTTACCCTGTGTTAAATAAGTAAAGTTTGAATGTATTCAACCACATAGATCCATAATAACATGTAGGCAGAATAAACTAAATATTACCTGGGCTGCATAGCTCCTTGGAACTGTGCCAGCTCAGGAGTGGAAGTAATTATTTCATTGATAAACTGATCCGATTTAGGCTTTGCAGATGTTTCTGATGATTGCTCCCCTTTAGTCTGTAAATCTTCTAAACATGGCGGACCACTGTTTGAATGTGGTCTTTGAATAATCTGCTAAAATGCACAGAGATGAGTCAGTCTTTTCATTAAAAATGTATGAATGACACACACTATGTAAATGCATTACTATGTCATTATGACTGGAGTCTGAAGGGGCATGTGTGAATGTTTTCTCAGCATTCTTTGGGTGCACATGATTTCTACAAAAAATGGAGTAAACAAAGCTTTAGTATATAGACTGCAACATACAATTAAATGTTGTATGTAATCATTTATAACCTTATTGGAGAATCCCTTTCAGATTCTTTCCTTTTATCCAGCAGTTCCCGATAAGTGCAAGTCAGCTAAAAGCAAAAAGAGCAAATCTTTGGTCATTAGTTTAGATAATAGTTAGTCTCTGTGAATATAATTTGAATATCTAAACAACAGAGGCTGACCTTGTTATGGGTGTGCTTTAGTGTGCTTAGTTCTCTACTGAGTTGAGCCTTTTGTTCCTCCAAAGCCACCACTGTGGAAAAGAAAACATTGAAAATATTTGCACATAACAGAAAATGCCTTAAAAATCAGTTATTGTTACACTCACAAAACACGATAGAATAGTAAACACAAACTACCAATCAAATGTATGCAACAGAGACAATTTCTATTAAAGGTGTAGTCTGTAAGTTTCATGAAAAATAAATAAATAAATAAATAAACTGAAAAATGCCTAAAATTTAGTATTTGACTCTGTTCTAAAGCTGCACAATTTTTCTGACAAATATGGAGACTGTGATTAGATTTGCGATATTGTTTTTTAAAACCAAGATTCAGTTCACAGAACATTTTAAAGCTGTCTGGAAGCATCAACACTTGAAAGAAGACTTACAATATTAACTGTTAAATTTCCACAAGAATCACATGCCTTTCAGAACATGTCTGTAGAGGTCAAACCTATAAGGTCAGCAGGTTTTGTACATTATTACATTACATATTATGTTTTGTGCAGAGGATATTATGTTGGCAAAAATACTGCAGCCTTTTGCTAATTGCAACAATTAAAATTGCAATTTCAATTCGATTGCAATTAATTGTGCAGCCCTACCCTGTTCTGTGATGTAAAGTAGGTTGACTGTAGTCTGTATAGGCCAGGGGAGGGACTAAAGTAAAACCTCGCCTACTATTGGTCAAAGAGGTATCCCACAAACTCTGATTTAATGTTGCTGTAGAGGCCAGGGGAGGGACTAAAGTAAAACTCGACTACTCTTGGTCAAAGTGGTAACCCACAAACTCATAATTACTCACATTACATCATAGAACAGGATCAGCTCAAGCATTTTTTTTAATTTCTAAAACGTACGGATAACACCTTTAACAACAATACGTCATTAGTACGTCATACTAATTTAAAAGTACACGTTAGCTTTGACCGCTTTAGAATTGATCCAGTTTATTGAACAAACCTCTGATACAGTCTTAAGTTACTCACACTGATCAGCTTGCTCTCTCGCCTTATTCTCCAACTGCCTCTCTCTCCGTTCCCGCTCCCTTTCTCTCATCGTCATGGCTCTCCGATCCTGCTCAATTTGGTCATCCAATTCCAAATATCTCTAAACAAAATTGTAAAAAATTATGTCATTTTGGACCGAATTTTCACACAGCTCTAAAAAATACATTTGACATAAAGATATTACTACCTCTTGGCTTTCTTTGCGTAGTGTTTTTTCAGTTTGGTACCTCTCGAGAAGATCCTCTTTCTCTGCTTTTTCTCTGTTGGCCTCTTCTTCTCGATCTCTGAGCTGGGATTTACAGTTGGCCAACCCCTCAAGGACCCAAACAAATATTGGGACCAGAGACTCCACAACTCCTTCTCCGTGGACTGCGATAACTGTCTTTATCATGGCAAAGCAAAGAGACAAAATTCTGTACATACCTCAAAAACAGGCAGGCACAAGAACAGATAGTTGGTAGGTATGTTTACCTGTAGCTCTGAATACAGCTTCCCCGCCTCTTCACTGACAATGGTGGGGTCCAGTTCGACCTCCCCAGACCCACACAGAACTCTCTCAGTGTACTCCATCATATTTCTTAAAGGTACATTGATATAAAAGTTTGCCACAGCTTCTCGCTTAGGTTCAGGTATTTAGTCGATTTCCAACATCTTCTGCAGCCTCAAGAAGCTTTACTGACTCTTACAAAAGGGTGCATCCTTCGCCCCCTGTTGAAGACATTATCTGATACACCCCATACTGGAAAAAAAGAAAAAAAAAATATATATATATGTTGCTTTTACAGCTTTGTAAAATCCCCTGTCCTGACAGGTTGTTGAATATGGTCAGCTCATAACTGGTCATATGTTTTTTTTAATTAATCAGGGCCTACTGTTAGCTGTCTATATCACCCACTAGCTGTCAGTTAAATATACTAATAAAGTATACACTCACAGATATAATACCTGGCTGCCATAATACAGAAAAGTACAAACGAGCACTTTATATTTTAACACTAGGACAAGCGGAAGGCAACAGAATATATATATATATGTAAGCACAAAAATTGACATAAAAAGTCTGACACAGTAAGATTGACGGCCTGCATAATTAAGTACAGCTAACTGACTCCTGTTAGTCACCCAACCGGGAGAGTAGGTGAAGCCAAAAACGAACTTTGTCAGAGCAAACGTGTCTGTCTGTGTGATCCGTTACACGGTAATAAACTCACCTCAACGATTCTCAGTTGTTCCGTCGCTGTGTCGGTGTGATTTTTTGACATAAAGACGCTTTTCGGAGACATACAGTATCTATTACACACAAGCGACTTTGAAGGCGGGCCTGTTTGCTCCTGACTTTTCCAGTCTGTCCAATCAGGGCGCTTAGGTTTTCAGATTTAACCAATCAGCGATGAGCGGGGGCGGGACTTGAGCTGTTGTGTTTCGGAACGAGAGAAAAAAGTTTCCTGAAACTTGAACAGCGGCACGTGACCACGTAAGGTCTGTCAGGTGATCTGTGTCAGATACCTGCCCAATGCCTCGCGTGCATGAGGACAACACACATTAGTGTGTTTTACCCAATATGCTGACATTGCACAAGCAGGCTGTATATAATGAATGCACTTTACCTGAGACAACCATTTATTGTCAGCCAGCGTATAATGACAATAAGCAGGTGGACCGTGACACCAAGGACACGACACAAATAACTGATCATAATTATTGACAAGGTACTTCCATGCATTAATTACAAGATTGCCCAATTGCCCATTCATATTCTAACCAACAGATGGCGACAATGCATTCGACAATTTCATTTGTAACTTACATTGTAGCAGGCTAATAATTGCACATATAGTATTTTTTTCTTGTGTATTTCAGGCCCACAATTAGCCAATAATAGTTAAATAGGCGTCTACACATAGAAAGGCTTTAAACAAACAGAGTAGTAACACAACAAGTAATATAAATGTCTTGTTTGTCAATTGAATGTTATATATTATAGATTATAGCTGAGTGGATATATATAAAATGTAACGTTCAACACTAATTAAATAAGAATAACATTGTGTGTGATTTTACACTGTGACCTTTTTTATGACCTCGTCCTCACTCTCATCTACCAGAACCTCTTTTCCTTCTTTCTGCGTACATGATATTTGTCTTCTCTGTTTCTTCAGGAGATAAAACATCACAACACTTCCCACTGTGACAAAACTGAGAGCCAGAATCACGAGCCCCAGTCCCAGTAAGTGAGAGACTCCATCCCTATAGTGGTTCATTTGGTCCCACGTTCCCACAGCGATGCAACTGAAACTGATTAGGGCCCCCCAGAATCCAAAGGCCAGCATGCAAGATCCACAGGACAGTTCAACTCCACCGGTCACTACAGTAATGCCTGCGACGGAGACCACACCTGGAGGTAAATTCACCGTCTCATCTTTAGGATTGTAGCTCACTGCTGAGGGAACAGCGGAGGAGAGTGATTGTAAATGATCAGGATTGAGAGTCTCCATGATGGTTTTTGTGTTTTGTGTAGAAGTACGTCGATGCTAGGAAATAACACATAAAGACATTAGACCCAAACTACTTAAGTCAGAACACACTTTTAGTCAGGTATTGAAATCAAGTATTACCAATTAATTATCTATAGGCCAAAATACAAAATAATTACTTACTGCCAGTGTTGAGTTAGTCCTACAAAGTAAGTGCCCGCTATAAAGCTCCCTGCATAAGTGTTTTCACTGAGAGACTGTGTGCCTTTTTGGACAATGGGGCGTAGATATGGGAGCCCGCACAGTGCTTCCATCAGATAGGGCCTACGTCGGGGTCCTAGCTCTAACAACATGGAGGGCACAATTGTTAAGATTGCTGTTGTTTGTTCTTCTCCTTCCTTGTCCTAAGTAGGATGCTCTCATCTGTCATTAACCACCATTATAACCCATTACCAGATATTTATCTAGGAACTACTCCCTTCCTGTTTTGCTCCCTCCTTCAGTGGTGGTTAAGAATGCTCAGAATGTCTGCCTGGGTCATTTTTGTAAGCTCCTGCGACATATTTTCACTGTTACACCTATAAGAAATAATAAAGACTTGATCATTGACCCATGAATGCACTTGACCAGAAGCATTGACCTCTTGAGTTGAGCAGATCAGTCAAATATATGTAAGTGCTGACATTGATGTGTCAGACTGTAACAAAGATGATGCTCTCTAGACACCAACTGAGACACTGTACAAACACGTGTGTAGATGTTAGTATAGGCATGTTGTCTGAACTATAACACTTTACTTATTTTGTGTTTGTTATGTACAGTTTTATGAACCACATGTCTGCAGTATATATATATATATATATATATCAATCTGTTGAAATGTTTAAATACACAAAAATATCTAAATAATGAAGTTCAGATATTCTAAAATGTACTGTTTCTTTCCACAAATAGTGGCCCAAAATCCTCCCTTGCTCCGGCTCTGTCAGTAAGTTTGGCCTGGAGTATAGGTCAAATGTCAGGGATTGTGAAGGTGAGAGGGGGTAATTCTATTGGATATTGAAAGCACAGGTGGATAATTGGATGTTGACTGGTGGGACAGGGCGGGGAACGAGTAATCCGATGAACTTGTGGAACATATTTCTGGAGCGATAGATGGAAGCATAATCCTACCTTCACATGTAGTCTGTGCATGTTATCAGATGTGCATGTTAATATTTTACAGGGTCCTACATTTATGTGTGTAAACGGTAAGCTTTTGCATCTAGCTTCATGCTGAGATCAAAACATTTCTTCAGTGAAAAACAAATTGTTCTTGCCCCCAGTAGTTCACAGAGGGACAGTGCAGAGAGGGGCGTAGGTGCATTTGAAGGTAGCCGTGGGCGGGCGAGTTAATCTGCCTAAGCAGGTGGTGGTCTAAGAAAAGAGTCTGTGGTCAACTAAACCTGTTGAAAGGCCACTGCTGTAAAAGGTTATGGGAAAGTAACATTAAAAGCTGTAAATAAGCTAAATTAAAACATTTGCAAAATACTTGATGTAAAAATAGAAACACATTAAAATTGTACAGAGATCATAATAAATGAAAAAAATAAAGTGATAAAGTGATAAATCTATGAATATAATAACTGATATATTATATAACCCAGATCCACTTGATACTATATGCACCCACTTATACATAGGCCTACGTGCACTTTGAGTGCTGGTAATAATGTCTAATTGGTAATAATAAAGGTGTAGCCTAGATTTCAGTCAAAAGCTCAGCCACCTTAAATCCCGTATTAACAGAATTAACCCCACCGTTGCTCTGCTTAGTCCCTACTGTCTTAGTGTTGAGGCAGACACCTGATTGTGAAGCGATCATCAGCCAACAAACCTCACTGGTAAGTTTTCCATACAGCTCAATTGATAGTTTGTTATACTTATGCATCATCTTTATAATTACCTGTCTCTCTCACATAGGACTGGTTTAGGCCTCCTCAAAAAGCCTGATAGAAGCAACAACAGGATCTGTTGGCCCGGGTGGACCAACGCACTGAAAAAAAATCAAGTGGCAAATATTTGCCAGTGAGTTTTTCTGAACAAATTTCTAACTCGAACACAAAAATCAGAAACAATGGGAAATAACACAAGCAGCGCACTATCAAAGGAGATCCTGGAGGACTTGAAGCTCACCACCAAATTCACTGAAAATGAGATTTGTCAGTGGTATGAAAACTTTCAGAAGCAGTGTCCAACAGGACGCATCACACCAGAGGAATTTGAGCAGATTTACTCACGATTTTTCCCAGAGAGCGATGCCAAAACCTATGCAAGGCATGTGTTTCGCTCTTTTGACACCAACGATGATGGCACCTTGGACTTCAAAGAGTACATCATTGCTTTACACATGACCTCAACTGGGAAGACCACTCGGAAACTGGAATGGGCCTTCTCACTGTTTGATGTGGACAAAAATGGATACATCAACAAGACTGAAGTTACAGAGATCTGTCAGGTAAGATGTCTGCTGTTTTATTATGGGGCAACGTGTTTTGGCGTACCTGTGGGTATTGCCTTGTGATATATCTCGGTTCTTGTGAGTTTGAATAAGATGTTGAAAATGGCATGTATTTTACTCTGTAGGACTCTGTCCTAATCGAGGGCCCATTTACTCATCCATTTTGAGCCACTTCTAATAATCTTTTTGAGAACAGGTTTAGCCTCTTCTCTTAAGCAAAGCTACTCTACTATACACTACTAATAATGTCCTCAGTCTAATCCTAACTCTAATTTGTTAAAGTAATTAAATCAGTTCCAGGCAGTGTTTTTAAATCAAACTCCTGTTCTAAACTTTAATTTCTTCTGTTTTAAGGCAAATTATATAGAATTGTAAGAGGTTTAGACAGATCAGCTGGGAATCAAGCTGGCTTTGTAATAGGATTTGAATCCCGGCCAACTGGCCAAAGTCCATATGGATCATGTTTACAACAACAGCACAAAATAGCTACATTTTAAGACCAAGGACAAAGTTCAAAAAACATAATTCTAATAAAATAAATGTATTAAAAATGATGGTAGAGTATGTGTTAATGTGGAGATAAATAAAAGAATAGGTCTACATGTCAAAGGAATGGGGATATTTGATTATACATCATTATGGTGGTATCTGGATCGTCTTTATTGTGAATGTGTGTTTATAGTGACATACTTTATTGAATAGCTGTTGTGAAGCAGAGGTACTTTTATATAGAAGGATGATCACTCTTGACAGTGATTGATTTATTTGACTTTTACACACCCTGGATGTCTCAAGATGTTTGATTGATATTATTTAAACCATTCATTTATTACTCATCAGTGTCCCCTCTGACCAGAATGAAAAAAGACCTACATTGAGCCAGTGTAGCGACAGGAGATCTTGGTGTTTGGCCTGTGGCCTGAGTCTTGGCACTAATCCATGTTAATCTAGGTGTCTTAAATGTGGGAGATGAGTGCTCCCTTCCTAAGTGGGACACACTTTAAGGCCCGAACCTGAAATGAACAGTAATTTACAGTTGACTTAATTTGATTGCCATATTTACACAAATCTAAACTACATACAAAAATACTGAGCTGCTGTTGAATATTCATTTAAAAGTAACCTTGAACTTTGAGAAAGATCAGAGTTATTTTGATATATTGTACAACACATTTATATCATTTTATGACATATTAAAATTCTTATCTGATTATTGTCTACCTAATAGTTTAATACTATTTTGTATATACCACGCAGAAACTTAAATATAATATACAATATAGATATAGATGGTCTTTAGCTGAATGTGAGTTTAGTAAATATTGTTTTAAATAATTTCTTTGGAGAAATGTTACAATATATTGACCTGTGTTTTACCCAATCCTCTCACAGGCCATATTTAAGTTAATCCCTAAAGAGGAGCAGAGTAAGCTACCACAGGATGAGAACACACCGGAGAAGAGAGCTAACAAGCTGTGGTCCTTCTTCGATAAGAAAGACAATGGTATGTACACGTTTGTGTTACTGTCCAGCAGAACATGTAGGAATAATGTTTTTAGTTCTTCCGACTTATTTTAATATACTTGTAATCCCTTACCACCGCTCCTCAGCAGCTGTTCCTATACCCTGTAGCAAAGATTATATGTCTATCAGCTGTATGGCTTAACAATACAAGCAAACAAATCCAACTGGACCTCAGCTGTTGTCATGTGTGGAGTCCAGTATAGACCTTAAGTGACTTGGCCCTTGCATGAGAGAGTTTGGTTTGTGCAAAGCTACAGGACAATGAGACATGTCTTAGATGGTATTAAGTCATCCACATCCTCTTTGCTGTATATATGGTCATATATCACCGTCACTGAATTGTCTCTGTGTTTTTTCTTATTTTTTTTTATTTAGAGCGTCTTGCTGAAGGGGAGTTCATCAAAGGAGTAATTGAAAATGAAAATGCAATGCGTCTGATCCACTACGAACCAATAAAGGACTAGACTATCTTTTTCTTTGCCCATTTTGAGCCCCACGTTCCCCTGCCCTCTTTACGCAGGTCATGTAAATACTCCTGGAATGTCATTTTTCAGTCTCCTTTCCTGTTATGTGACACTATTATTTTATGAACAAATTATTCAAGTAAAAGCTAGCTTGGTTTAAAAGGGACAATAATTTGATATGAAAGTATATGTAGTATAGGCAGAATTTTACTATTTAACAAATGTAATAAAAGTTGCTACAATATTTCATGATTTTTTGTTTGTTCTTTAGCTCGCTGCTTTTTTTCTACAGTATCTTAGTAAACATAAAAGTAAATGTAAAAAGGATCACTTCCCATCAGAGAACAATAAAGCCTTCTTTAACTTGAAAATGTCCTTTTTTATTCTTAGACTTAACAAAACTCATTTTTTACCTGAAGTCATGGTGACAAATTCAAACATGTATTGTGTCCCCTGTGTCCCCCTGTGTTCTCCCTGTGTCTCCCTGTGTTCTCCCTGTGTTCCCCTGTGTTCTCCCTGTGTCTCCCTGTGTCCCCCTGTGTTCTCCCTGTGTCTCCCTGTCCCCCTGTGTTCTCCCTGTGTCCCCCTGTGTCTCCCTGTGTCCCCCTGTGTTCTCCCTGTGTTCTCCCTGTGTTCCCC
>JAVQKC010184782.1:0-15416 GCA_036025475.1 Philypnodon macrostomus | reverse complement strand
ACCAAGACTTAACCAGGTATGAATCGGGACTAAACCAAGACTTAACCAGGTATAAATCGGGACTAAACCAAGACTTAACCAGGTATAAATCAGGGCTAAACCAAGACTAAACCAGGTATAAATCGGGACTAAACCAAGACTTAACCAGGTATAAATCAGGGCTAAACCAAGACTTATCCAGGTATAAATCGGGAATAAACCAAGACTTAACCAGGTATAAATCGGGACTAAACCGAGACTTAACCAGGTAAAAATCGGGACTAAACCAAGACTTAACCAGGTATAAATCGGGACTAAACCAAGACTTAACCAGGTATAAATCGGGGCTAAACCAAGACTTATTTAGGTATAAATCGGGAAAAACCAAGACTTAACCAGGTATAAATCGGGACTAAACCACAATGAACTGGATTTGAATTAAACCAAAAAAATAAGACTAAAATCCAGGACTAACAAGACTCTTGAATACCACCATAGGGCCTCGTACCACATCTTGAGAACCGCTGTACTAGATAATGCTCTGATATTGCCTGTGAAAGGGTGGTCTGCTCAGGTGTCAGTGAAAAGTGACTGTCCTGGTTTTATTCATAAATCAAACAGAGGGTTGGTCCTGCTCTGTTTGAGATGCAGGGTAGTCTATGGCCCTGTATTCTGCTGTATTTGGTCGAGCCGCAGCGACATTAGACCATCCCCCATACGATCGGCTGGTTAGGCCCGTATCATACAAACGCTTCACGATGATTAATAGTCAGAGCATTTTGGAGTCATTGCTCTTCTCCAGCACCAGCACAACAACGACAACAGGCTCAGATACAATCTTTGCATTCTCTGGAGCACTTGTGTTGGTCCACTAATCTACCAGCTTTGGATGATTCACTGTTTTATATGTTTTTTAAACCAAGATTATTTTGGAAATGAACAGCAACAGGCATAAATGATTATATTTTATGAATGTTTACACACATGATATGCTTCACTGTCTCCTGCTTTCATCCTTTCAAAGTAAAGAGTGTCAACCTGTTACATCAGTACATCATCTTTCACCCAGTCCAGTCCATGTACATTAAAAATAAAAGCTTTTATTGATCCCCATAGAGAAATACATTCTTGCATTTAACCCATCCCTCAATGCCACTTGGGCAACCTGTCAGGAGAAGTGGGCAGCCAGTGCCCAGGGACCCATCTCCTGATCTTGAGCTAGGATCTTGGTCAGGATATACCCTAGCTCGAGGATTAGCCTATTGTGCATGTTTCAGGTTGGTGGGGGAAACCGGAGTACTTGGAGGATACTCACCCGACACTGGGATAAACACGCAAACTCCGAACCCCGTACATTAATCTTAGCACTGTCTAAAATCTAGTTCACTGTCAATTTTTTGTAAGCAATTTGTAATAATATGTATATGTAATGTAGACCTGAATGGGAGGCGGCGGCATCAAATTTGTATATAATATACATTGTGTTTTTCCTTTGCTCTTTTGTCTTTCATTATGAGGTCCTATATGTTACTACCAACCATAAACTTGACTGACAGTCCACTCTCCTTGTAAATATTTTGCTGTGGCCAAAAGGGACAGTATAATTGCACCCCTCATTGCTGCTTCTTTCACCAGAATAAATATCCTCAGTCAGCAATAAAAATCTGATGCAAAATGAATCTTCTAAATCTTCTCTTTCTGTAATTCATCGCATCGTTTTGCCTCTGGCCCTTCCTCCATAACCAGGGACGTGTGACAGTGGCAGTGATATAAAACTCTAATATAAAAAGCCATGTAGTTTCTAAGTAGCCCCTTGTTTTGCATATGAAGTTTGAAAGCGTGAACTCTTAATGGGCCATGTAGTTTAAATGGGTCCGATGTGGAGAACTGAACGACCAACATATGTTCCTTCATATGTTGCTAATTTCCATCTCAGTGGGGCTAAGTCCATTGATGCATCTTGTAAAACTTACAACACAATAGGATCTATGTAGAGGACCGGTATCATTACAGTAACTTAAAGATGGAGGTTTTATTCCCAAACTTCCCACAGCGCTGAGGAGATTAGCATTTTCATTTGAGATCCCCGGTGCAAAAGAGGATCCAGGAGAATAACATTACGATGTGTGTGGGTCTATGACACGACAAGGACCTGGTTATGGGTCCCTAGTGGCGAGTATATATGTCTCTGTTGTGTTGGGGGATATTTCAAAGAAAAAGCCTTAGTAGATTATGTGTGCAGTCTATGGCATTATAAATAATGGTATAATCATTGTTACTGGTTATATATATTTTATGAAAATGTAGTTACATTTACTTGAGTAACTTTTTTGAATAAATTGTATTTAAGGAGTTTTACTGCGCTCTACTTTTACCCCCCTCTGTAAATCTAGTTTTAAAAAAGCGAGAAGAATTGGACATTTTATTTTTTGTGTTTTAATTTATTATAAAATTTTGTTAATTTTTTTTTTACACTTTAAAGTTTTTTTCATATACAGGAATTTGCATTCTATGTGTTCCAAATGGAAATCTATTCTATTCTAACTGTCCTTTGCTTTTGGCACCAAAGTAGAGGTGAAAACCACACAATACAGTAAATTAATGAATGCATATAACGATTAATACTATACTACCCAGAGAGATGTTGTTGTCATGGTTTATCACAAGCCTTTGTGTAATATGCAGTGTTAAAATAAGCAGATGTTGTGTTTTATGTTGTGTCTCACAGTGCCTACACAGAAGCCTATAAAGTGTGCTCAGTGGCTGCTTCTTCAGTGAGTGACTCCAGGACTGATGAAGACCAGGGGCGGACTTCTGAAGAGGAGGGCTGTATTGCAGACAGTACTTATGACAGACAGGTGAGGCCTTTAAGAGTTGTCTGGAGAGAATTTGAGTGGATTAGGATGTTACATCAAAGCAGCAAATTAAACGTTGTTAAACTTGTGATAAAGATCGATACGCTTCTTCAAGGCATCTTCATTTAGAATTTTTTGATTGCTAATATACTGATAAATATAGACCGATAAATTGATTCCCACAATGTGTTAATTATTCTATTCTTCAGCCCGATGGCCACTCCAGAGCCTACTACATCGCAAAAGAGCTGCTGGATACAGAGAGACAGTAAATTGCACAAATATAAGCTATACATACTTATCAGTTGAAACAAGAATTATTTATTTTTATCATTTTTCCACAGACATGTCCAAGCCCTCAAGCTCCTTCAAGATGTAAGTGATGAATTATTGATAATATGAAAATTTCTGATTATATATGCTAATCTGTGAATAGCATATTGTGATAGTAATCATTTGTGGAAAAATACTAAAGGCTTTACTATTAATTAATTAACAATAAATAAATAACTGCCATTAATAACTGTTACTTGGGGAAGTGACTAATCTTACATTCAGACATTTACATTTCTTTTATAGGGACATTTCTTGACATAGAAAAAAACATCCATGATTTCTAACTTTTCCCTGTCTACATTTTCTTTAAGGATTTTCGTGAGGCGGTGTTGTCTGTGGTGAATGGCGAGGGTCGGCCGGTGGTGGAGGAGGAGAGACTCAGAGATATCCTGAATGAATTACCTGAAGTTTGCAGCCTTCACCTGAGGATCCTATCAGAGCTAGAGACCCGCATCAGACAGTGGTGAGACCAAAACCTGGCTCATAATTTCACTCCATTGCCTTCTACATGTATCCTGTTGACTGTATGCAGACAGGGCACGGTTCATTGACATTCATGACTTTTGTTCATACTGTATCTATGTGTTTTATATTCATCTGTTTAGCATTGCACAAGAGTCAAAATATATACTAATCCTAAAAAGATCCTAAAGCTAACTTTTTGTCATGTTATAAGGTTTTTCGTAGTTAACATCCTACCTTGCTAGTACAGTATATTCATTTGTATCGGCTGTAGTAGTGACGGGGGAGAATAAAGGCCTTGAAGGTATTAGAGCAGATAAGGTTCTCAGCTTCTCTAAAAAAGAGGTTTTACCTAATATTAGTATTTTTAAACCATAACACGCTAATCTACAGGTAAATCAAAAAAGAGATGACCTTTAATTGTTGATCCTTTGTTGCAGGAGTGACAGTCAGAAGATTGCAGACATTTTCTTGACGAGGAAAGCTGAGTTCTTGGTGTTTACGATGTACATCGGACACTACGACCGCAGTATGAGTCTTCTGGAGGACAGTCTCAGGACGTCTCCAGGGTTTGCAACCGTCGTTCAACAGTTTGAAGTTAGGATTATTCATTTTTTATGTAATTTCCTTTATTTTGTCTACACAAAAATGAATAAGAATACTAATGTGAGATCTTTTATTCTGGTTTATATTGTTGTGCTGTCTGCTTTTAACTTTAATTGGATTCATCCATGAACAATTCTATATCAGATCACTGGTGTCTAGTTAGGTTGTGCCACCTATTGTGTAGTTACAAAAACAGCCTAACAAATCATACTACCTTACATTTTACATAATATAGCACCTCCACACAGGCTGTATCATAAATCTGATATGGTCTTGTGTATTACATTTGAATAGATATTGTATGCAGTATCTCATATCAGCCTTACAGACACACATACATATCCTTGTAGGTAGCTTGCTTTAAGAAGATATTTCTGATGCTGGGATCTTGATTTGTGTTAGCCAGTTGGGAAACAGTTTGAGAATCAGTACAGCAACAACTATCTTTACCTGACATTAGCTTGTTTGATGGTTGGTTTGTCTTTTTTGGAAGATACTGTAATGAAAAAGGGAGCACCGTAGATTTCCAGGAGGTCATCTGGATTCAAGAATGTGTTTAATACCATTTGTAGGAGCCATACATTGGTTTTGACTGTTTTCTCTTTTTGTTGTCCTTTCTCTCTTCTTCTGCATTGTTGTGCACGCACGTGGGCACCGGTGTCTGTGGGTGGCACCGTGGGTGTGGTGTTTATTAGTGTGTGTGTGTTCACCTGTGTAGGGTTAAGACATAGATCATGGTGGCAGGGTGAGCTTGGGGAGCAACTTTCTGTTGACAAAACATTGCGGCGTAAACTTAAAATTCCGTCCAAATGCCGCAGCAGGCTAAGACATTGGGGTTTGTACTGAAGACGCTTCACATCGAACTGTTGCACATTATAATGGCTTTATTCTATATCACAGGCTCAATAAAACAGACACTTACTTGCACGGCTGATGAAACACATCCGTGCAAGTACCGTAAGTGTCTGTTTTACCCCCAATGTCTAAGCCTGCTGCGGCGTTTGGACGGAATTTAAATTTTACGCCGCAATACCATTTGTACTATAGTAACTTAGGGGCAAAAATATATTCTGCTCACAAGCAGTCAGTAAAGCATCACATTTATTAGTTTGAGTAATTCTTTACCATTGTGAGACATTGACATTTAATGGCCTAATCAATAGAGCATTTACCGCTGAACTGAAGATCTGTGCACTACATCTACCAGACAGGTTGTCTCTTTTTAGTACGAGACACCCAGAGTAACCATTAGACTATATCTGTCTCACCAAAACAAGGGAATGTTAAAATTATTATTGAGAACAAGCAGTTTATGGACAAGATATAATTAGCCTTAATTAAATCGACACACCAGGCACCACTCATCTCAACCTCAGCATAATCGTGACTATAAAGCTGGAACAGCCCAAACAACTTAACATAAAAGGGATATTGAGATAATATGATCTGCCTCCATGCCCAGTGGAGAGATTTTAACATGTGTTGACTATTTACTCTGGCTATTACAATACAAATAACCATCCAGCTGCAAAACACATTGTCCGATTGTCTATGTTTTTGTATGGCCCTCTTGTGGGATTGCTGACAGGACAGATTTTACACATTTTCATACTTCAATAATGTTGGTGGAGAGTGTGAGAAAATGCAGTGGCACTTGCTTGTAGCGGCCCTCATGGGCAGAACAGTTGTATTTCTGTTGTTTTTATGGCGCTCAGAGGAGGAGAGGAGCTGTGTCTAATTTAGGACTAACTTTGTTTATAAGTCCTCAGATTGTCTTTAACACCTTGAGCTAATGCCAGAACATACTGTATCAGCTTGGTCATGGGTTTTTCAGATTGTTCTTCTAATTAAACCAGTATTTTACCTCCACAATGCACATTTTTAATTCATTGCCGATGTAAAAATGGAGTGGAGGAGTTGTAAAACTGCAGATGACAAAAACTGCTCAACAGATAATATTTCTATACTGTCCATGTGTAGCTCACAGTTCAACAAAAGAACCATCAGCACCATGTCAGAAGCAGCAGCTCTGTTTCATTGCTGCATGCATCACAATATGACAAGGAAACAGGAAGTATTTTGTAATAAAGTAATTCACACATATAAAAATATTAAACAAAAATCAAGGTATGAATGAAAAAAGCAGGACTAACAGATTTAAAAACAACTTGAGACATGCATTTCGTTGCACGTTTGTGTGATGACAATAAAGCATCTTATCTTAAAGTGTTAAAATGTGATTTCTTCTGTCATGGCGGCAATACATTCCTATAGTTTAAAGTTTTAGCATAAAATATCAAAGACATAGCAGCAGAAATATAATACCTAAGAAATCCAAAGTAGCCCTGCAATAGACACCCGTTTCATTTCATAAACATAACCGTGTGCTTAGCTGACGAGTGGACCCCTAACCCATCTGACCATATTTGTAACCATATGACAAAAAGCACTTGACTTTACTAAATACCTTTGAAGGACGACTGGTCAAAGCTTGCACATATATGGAAATGCCAGACTACTTATTTTAGTAGCTTATTATTACTATTCCTTACAGGCTGGCCGGCTAGAATACCAACACCCATATCTGTTTTAGTTGCATTGGATTCCATGATTATATCCTGCTGTTTAATTTAAAATAATCCAACCAATGCTAATAAAAGGTTCTCTCCACAGAGTCGTCTGGGTGAGAAGTCCTCTCTGAAACACCAGCTGCTGCAGGTGATCGTCCGTGTGGCTCAGTACAGGATGCTCCTCACCGGTCGGTGAAAAAGAGATTTACTCTTTTAATTGAACCACTCTGTTATGTTTTAATGTAATTTCTGTTTTTATTTCACAGATTATCTCAACAACCTCTCCCCAGACTCACAGGAATATGAAGACACCCATGGTACAGTAGATGGACTCACTATAGTAGAGTCCATGTACAGTGGTCGTAATTGTTTAGCATGTAATAAACTATAGGCAACATGGAAGTTTTCGGAAAATAGCTAAAATGTATCTTCAAAATATTCCTAAAAGAAACAAAACACTAGACTTAACCAGGACTATTGGCTGCACTATATCTTGGCTTAACTGTCCCCAGTGATTGGAGTTATGTACAGTGTGTCGGCCCTGCGACTAATTGGGCTCTACTTTAACTTGATTTGATGGTCAGGGCAGGTCCTTACTGTCGCAGCAGCCTGGACAGTCACACGAGAGCCATACTTGACGTGATACTGAAGATGTGTTTGTACTGAATCTATTTGCACTCATTTGAGCTGGACGTATGGTCATAGGAGAGTCAATGTATAGTGTTGGCGGCTCACAAAACAGTTCTTTCTTTCTTATGTGAATATATTAATGTTTAATTTATTAGAGGATCTGTCCCAACCCCAGGTCTTATGTCTGATGAGGGAGCCATACAAGACAATGTGTGTTTATTGTATTCTGACTTTAACCTAACCTAAAACAAGCTAACTCTGTTTCTTTGTTTATTCTCTTTATTCAGCTGCTGTGACGATAGTGTCCGATATTGCAGATCAAGCAAATGACAGCTTGAAAAATGGCGTAAGTAATCATGAATATACTGTATATCCTTCATTGTAAGCTTATTTGAACAATATTTGAGCAGCAGACATGAAGTTGGTCTTTAGGATTTGTTTGTGTTGTTGTGTGTTGATGTATGTTGTATGTTGATGGGTAACCCTGATTATTTTGTTGCTGTGTCTCAGGAGAACTTGTTGCGTCTGGTGAACATCGAGTACAGTGTCCGAGGTCAGAGCGACCTGCTGCAGCCGGGACGGGTACGACTCACAATTTTAACAGTTCTTCTATATCTGTAGATAAAGCTTGCCTGGTCTGACCAACCACAATGCATCACAACACATACCTGCATACACATACTGCTATATACAGACATGAATACAACTGTAAAAAATGTGCTGTATTACTTAAAACTCTTATTTTGTATTACTGCTTCTACTTGACTACTTTTAAAAAAAAATAGTAATAAGTAATAAAATATACAACAATAATTTCTACATGAATGTGGTTTAATCTTTCCCACAGGTTTTTGTGAAGGAGGGCACTTTGATGAAAGTCAACCGGAAAAGCCGTCAACCTCGTCACCTGTTTCTGGTAAATGTAGTTTTTCATTTTAATTCAATGACAAACAACAAACAATGCAGTAGCTGTCTTAAATGGCCTCACAGAAGTAGCCATATGTTGCATGAGAAGGTCAGATTCTATTCTTGAGCATTAATATTAATATTTGTATGTGAAAATGTTACAGTTAAGTGGCCTAATATTTTGAATAGAGTCAGGCATGTTGGGTCCTGTCCTGTCTATGTCACCCTTTAGCGTTTTCCTGCAGGATGTTTCTGAATGCTCACTTCCTTTTTCTTTTTCTCACACACAACACATGGAGGTCAGATAAACAAGCTTCAAATGAGTCCACAGACACCTGTTTTATTAAAGAGACAATAGCGCATAAAAGTATAATAGACCGTGTCATAAACATAAACACCTCTGGAAACACACCCTACAGAGCTGTGTCAAAATCTTCCAGGGATCAATACAAAAGTAAGAAGCTTTTTATTCTGATTAATCAGACAGTAAACTTGGCAGAGGTAATTAGACTAGTGAAGGGCGCTCACAATAGAGTTTCTTCCCTTTAAATATGGCGCCATCTAGTGGAATAATATTGCCTTTTTCTGTGACAATTATTTTTACTTAAATAATTGTATGTACATATTTAAAAGCACACGCCAACATAAAAAAAAAAATCAAGAAATGTTGGTTACATTATAAGAGTGGTATAACAGTGGTATTATTATGTAAGTATGTAATTAATATTATGTAAGGTAACATTACTTGAGTATACTTTTAAGGAGCACTATTCATTTATTCAATTTTAACTGTTATAAATGTATTTTGTGTAGATGAATGACGTGCTGCTTTACACCTTTCCTCAACAAGACGGAAAATACAGACTGAAGAGTACACTGTCTCTCAATGGACTCAAGGTTTGTTTACTACAGCAATAAATACACTTCTTCAAAATAGAGTAGGCTGTCATTGATAATTATATTTGTGGCTCATATGTGTTCAGGTCAGTAAACCCATCATTGAAAACGTCCAAAATGCTCTGAAGATTGAGACTGAGGACATCTCCATCACACTGTCTACGAGGTGTGTCAGGTGTCCTATTTATACATTGAGTTTCAGTTACTGTCGCTATAGTTATAAACAGGTATTGTCTTGTCTTTGCCCACAGTTCGTTTGTTGAGAGAGAGGAGTGGTTCTTCACCCTGAGTCACACCGTCAGTGAACTCAGTCGTGGATCCAACTCCCCTCGATCTGCAGATGTGAGTAATTGTCTAAATATAAATGTTATTCTTATGTTGTTTATTGATATTGTGGGATTGTGTGATATTTAGAGCTATATGATCAGTGGTGCAGTTGATAGGTGCTCTGCAACCAGAGGGTCGCTGGTTTGATTCCCAGTCCGTATTGTCATTGTGTCCCTGGGCAAGAAACTTACCCCACATTGCTTATATATGAAGGTGGCTGTGTGATTGGTGGTGGCAGCTGTGGTTACGTAAGTAGCTTGCCAGTGTATGGAGTGAATGAATAATGTAAAGTACTATGCATTATTATTATGTGCTGGACTGTCCACTTTGTTAGGTAGATCTATTTACTTGATTGTGACCTCGGTTAGTCAGATCTCATAATGGATTTAGTCATGTGTATATATAAAGTTCAAGTTCAGAATGAAGAAAGAAAGAAAATGGCTTTGGTTGTTGGACAGTTTAAGTGTGACGCTTTACATACAACAGTGTCTACAGATAATGTTTCAGATGATGACTTGTAAAATATACCAGATCTAGTGGCAGTTCTGTGAGCAAACATCTTGTCTGCCTAATAAAGACATCAGTGAATGTATGCTTCTGTATCTGACTTGCCATACATCATCTGTGTTTTTCAGTCCAGAGAGCGTCCATGGTTGTCTTTAGGAGAAAAGGCCCCTACGTTTGTGCCCGTGTCTGAGGTGACCATGTGCATGAACTGTACAACTGACTTCAGCCTGACCATGCACCGGCACCACTGTCACAGCTGTGGACGAGTAAGAAACTAAATAAGATTAAGAATTAACCTGATTGTTATAGTTTACATTATAATTTTAATGTTTTGTGTCTCTTTCGTCCCAGATTGTGTGTCGGAGCTGCTCCAAAAATAGACATCCACTGAAATACATGAAGTACCGAATGGCCAGAGTGTGTGACCACTGTTTCAATGAGCTGAAGAGGAGAGGTCAATAAATCTCCTCTTTGGACTTCCTCTAGCTCTAACTTCAGCATCCTTCTATCCATATATTTACTATCCCTCCTCTGCACATGACCAAACCATCTCAACCTCTGACTTTATCTCCAGAACATCTAACATTAGATCTCCCTTTGATGGAATCATTCATGATCCTATCCATCCTCATCATGAACAATAAGAATCTTACGCTCTGCTACCTCCAGCTCTGCCTCATTTATGTTCCTCAGTGGCTAGACGTTCATTTTGTTGTGTGTCAATTCTCTGCAGGTGAAGAAGTGTACACAGTCTCAGTTAAAGACAGCCCTCGATCGAACCGCTCCAGTCGACCTCTGTCAGCCATGTTTCAGAATATTCACCCTCCTAACATCTGGAAACATCGCAGGGGCACTCTGCACTTCAACCAGGTACAGACCACACATGAATACCACTCAAAGGCCCATCTGTCAGCAGGGCCAGAGTTTGAGTTTCAGAAATACTGGGGTCCAAAAGTAGTTATTTCAGAAGTCCTTATTTAGTTTTGTCTAAACATTGTATCTCTTGACTAGTTGACTAGCTTCTGGTGATGTATTATATACTGATTAAAATGATATTAAAAAAATGGTACGATACAGTCTCGGTCACCTCAGTGTTGCATATGGCCCAATGTACTATATGTGAGCTGCATGTGTTAAACTGAGACATTTTCCTGTTGTCGAAGGTGATGGTGTGTGAGGAGGGTTCCATCAGTGGCACTCTGCAGCGCAGTAAGACCAAGAGGAACTGGAAAAGACTGTGGTTTCTGCTCAAAGACAAGGTGCTTTACACCTACAGAGCTAAAGAGGTGAGGGGAAACTCAGCTCCCCTTTGACCTGACAATATCAAGACATTTAGGCGCTGGCTAAATATCAAAAACAGAATTGGAATATTGGATGTTTTGCCAGAATACCAATCTATTTGTAAGTATAACCAACTGCAAGTCAGTGGGGAGCTTTGTAATATTAAGGGCCGACAATCAGGTTAGGGTTAGTATATTTTATAATGGTAGCTTTTAAATATATTGTACATGATTGAATATTCGTTTGAATAAACCACCTATAGCCACCTACACCCATTCTGTATACATTATTTACATGAACACATTTGCTTGTTAAATCTAAAACATGATTGTCAGTATTACTACACCGTTAATGAGAAATTGTCAATATCGTAATCAATATGCCTAAATGAATGTTTTGGGGTTTTTTTTCAGGAGAAGGTGGCATCAGAGAGCTTACCTCTGCTGGGCTTCACCGTAAAACCCCCCGACAGACACCAGGAGGACGACGCCAGTGTGTTTCAGCTTTACCACAAAAACACTTTATATTATACTTTTAAAGCAGAGGACAACTTCACTGCACAGAGGTGAGGACCATGTGACTCTTTGTAAAGTGCAGACCAAAATGTTACTGTTTCTATTATCAACTAAGAACTAGGCTCGTGCTGTCGTCCCACGATGTCCTCCAATGCTATGACACCAACAGGCAACTTAATTAAACATTGTTTGCGGAGGTAATTAGGTATTTCAGGCTTGAGCCTAATCGGGCAAAGTATGTGCAAGTTAGAGGCTGTCAAATATACCTGAATTCTCAATTTCAATCCAATATTGCTGACTTCCTGTTTGTTGTAGGGTGGGGTCATAATAATATTTTATGTTGGGTACACTGTGGAGAATCACTGTACCAGGTTTCATTGTTCTCGGCCAAAGTAAGTATGTCCAGAGTCCCATAGGTGCCAAAATTAATGCAATTATCATGATGATCAGGATTAATATCTTAATTAAAGAGCTCCAGAGCATTAATTAGTTAATTAATCAATTATTATTAATTGTAGAAGTACCAAAATCAATCCAGTTTGTCTTTATGATATGTAACTGTGTATATCATTTGAAAGTGAGCCGTCAATCTGTTTTTATTGTGTTCACACATAGGGTCTGCGGATATTCCATAATATCTCTGAAACACAGTTTGGCCCATATTATTAGGTAAAACAATGCTTAAATTAACTGAGGACAAAATATACAGGGAGTGGGAGTTATCTGGTAAAATGTCTGTTGAAAAAGCCTTGTTGATGCTTTTTGTCTTTCAACATACAGGATTGGCATGATGAAGTGCATACTATGGTTGAGTAAGATGTGTTGTGAGGTATCGTTACCATGAAACGTCCTTTACTGTATATTTTCTAATCGATCAATTCCTTCACAGGTGGGCCAACGCTATGGAGGAGGCTACAGTTCTATAGGACCATTTCTTAAGACTGTCCTGCATCCTAAAATGTGATTGCGTTGCACATTTTCTGTTCTCTTTGAGGGACGTTGGCGCCTATTTTCCTGACCTCACAGTGTCCTCTCCCCGGCTGCAGCAGGACTCCGCTCAGCGAGAGTGGCCCAGATATCTGCTAGTGTGAGACCTGACCTGTATTTCAACAAGCAGGAAGCGACACTCGATAGCACTGCTCCTTCAAAAAAATCACGTACAAGACTGCAGATGGTCTAAAAGAGTCAATATAGGGTTTTATCAGGAGTGTATCTGAAAATATAGTGCCATTCAACAGTGTCAGGTTTGCTTCTGCATCTATCATTTGTAACAGATGCAGAAATAAAAAGATGTTATAACTCACAACTAGCAAAATGCATGGAAAATGATATGGAAAAATGTACAGGATTTTTTTAAATATGTATGTAAATACTCTCACAAATGCCTCTATATGGAGTTTATACAGCCATGTTTTTTTATCATCATCTATTGGGACATACTATAACTACTATGGGGGCAGTGAGTCACAATACTACATTTATACTTTATCGTCATGTACTGTATCACTGGTGGTTGACCTGCCAGTGGAAAAACACGCCTTTTTGCACTGATTTAAAGAAATTACTAAGTGCTTATTATATTTGTATTGTTTGTATTACTTTACTCAAAAAAATGGTGCAACTGTTATTGTTGGAAGTATATATATTGACATTATGGGTTTTGTATTGTACTTGAGGTCTCAGTTTTTGAAAATCAACAAGTGATTTCTGGAGCAGTGGTTGTTTACTATTCATTAGTACATTTGGTCCAAAGGTTATAATGCAGTATTATTATAAATTGGTGGAAGTGATTAAGGCTATACATGGTTGGATCAAGCCCGCTTCAAAAATTAAGAGTACTTTTACCACCTCTGTGTGTCATGTAAGAAACATGTGATGATGTGGAAATGTTGTTCCTTGTGCCTTAATTTTTGAAAATATTTTTTACATTTTTAGTTTATCTTTTGAAAAATATCAAAATCTGTTTATCTTTTTTTCCCCAATTACCACAAAATTAAACAGATAATCTGACTGGCTCAAACAGTTGCTCAGGACTGGAGTAGTTTTTTCACCAGTACTTTTCTACTCTTACTCGAGTAATTGTGTGAATGAGTACTTTTTACTTTTACTTGAGTAACATTATTTTGAAGTAACGGTACTCTTACTTGAGTAAAATGATTGCCTACTCTACCCACCTCTGCCATTGTGATTAGGCTTGTGATATTGTTTTTGAAAGCAAGATTCTGTTCACAGCACATTTTAAACCTGTGTGAGCACTGAACACTGGAAAGAAGAAAAAAAAATACAACGTAAGCAGGTTTTTTTACATATATATTTTGCATTGTGCAGAGTATATTATATTGATTATTTGTGCAGCCCTATCACCAATGTAGCAAAGGGTAAGCACTTGGTGAGATCCATTTCTACAGCTCCCTGGGGAGGTATTTCAGGCCCGTCCTGCTGGGTGGAGACCCCGGTGAAGACCCAGGACACACTGGAGGGACCTTGGTATTCCTCCTGAAGAGCTGGTGGAAATGTCTGGGGAGACTGGTTAGACTGTTGCCTCATCGACCCGGCCCCGGATAAGCGAAGATGAGATGAGATAATATAGGGACACACCATTGGGTAACACTGCCGGTGGGGGTGAATGCATTATGCTTGGTTTGACGTTCTTTTCAGTTAATTTAATTTCTACTTCGACGTGTGTTGTTGTGTGGCTTCCTTGGACTCCATTTTGTGCAACAAATCTTAGTCAGAGCTGTGTGAAGGATGCTGTGATGACATTGAGATGACTGATAGACAGACCATCTCGTTGTAATGTGGCTAAAGTCAGGCTGCTCTGCTTACACCCCCCATGAGATCCACCGACCCCAAAAAACCCACAAAGTTTCTTGCTTTTTTCTGGGGCTCCTGAAAAGTTGTAGCTATCTCGCCCTACATAAAGGACAGATCATTCATCAACCTCTTTAGACCCACTTTTGCTATTGCCCCTCCCAACACTCCACATCTTTCTACTAAATATATATCCCTCCATTTCTGTTGTATCTTGTTGCTTGAGGCATTTCTCCCACATCCCTTCCCACAAATGGTGTTTTTGTCTAAGTGGCGTTTATTATCCCATATTTTGTGCACCTGTTCCTTCCCACTAAGTCCTTCTGCTGCACAAAAACTTGTCTGTGGCGAAGAAATTACGATAATGCCTCAAAAATTGGCTCCAAATCAACATTGTGGACAGTGGGATGGAATATGATAATGGAACAACAATAGCTGCACAAAAGAGAGCAATTGATAGATCGGTTTTCAGCTCATGTTTTGAAATTAAGAGACTGTATAAGTGATTCTGTGGTGATATTCATACATAATTTAATAAAAGGAAGAAGATTAATGTTTTTTAATGCAGAAAAGTGTATAGTGGTGAAACGGCCCCATATATTTGCTACAACTACTATGGCACCAACAGGGCACGTTAATCAGACAAGTTAGAGGCTGTCAAATATGATTGACTTCCCAATATAGAGCATTCTTTATTTGACCTCTGTAATTTGCATATGTACATTAAATATACA
>JAVQKC010184738.1:0-18606 GCA_036025475.1 Philypnodon macrostomus | reverse complement strand
ATACTATATATATATATATATATATATATATATATATATATATATATATATATAAATAATTTATTTCAGATACTGGTAAGTGTGCAGTGTCCCACAAGTGTAAAAGCTAACACAAGACTGCGCAGTGCTGACCTTTTTGGAAACTATAGATGTCGTGTGGTTTGTGTCAGTGCATGTTTTCACCAGTGGTGGAGCTAGACTTTTAGCAAGGGTGAGCGAGGGTTTGACTGAGGGGTCCATATACAAAAGAGAAATGAAAGAATAAAAACCCCACAAAATCATAAATGACTATACGTCTACAGTTTGGACTACACCAAACAAGAAGTAAACCTGCACCATGGACTAAACAAGGACTAAAACAGGACTAAACAAGGACTAAAACAGGACTAAACACACTGTCCTATAGGAGGACTTTAGTAGACTCAGTTTAGTGAGTCATAGATACACTTGAGCTGCTTCACCGTCATCACTTTACAAACTTTTAAACCATTCTAAAACATTAGAAAGCTACAAGGCCCTTTGTCTTTATGAGCTGGTTACTCTCTTTGTATTCAGATCTTAAGAAACTGGTTTAAATGAATAAAGTGCACTAACAAATAATATACCGACTACTGTTTTAGTAATGATTGCATTTGGTCTATTCTACGGTCAGGCCATGCACATGTGGGCTGTGGCTCTTTACAGATGTATACTCTTTGGATCCAAAAAGGACCTGGTTTAGTCAAATACTGTAGTATTTTACAAGCTACCTTTCAAAATAATGCGTATTTAGCGTTCCAATGTTCAAAGGTAAAAGATAAAGCTCTACGCATGGCTATATATGGCTGTACATAATAAACGAGACATGGAGCAGTGTAACTCTCTACACTCTGCTGCTACTTTGTTTTAGAAATGTACTGCAGTGTCAGAGGTGGGTCGAGTAGCCAATAATGTTACTCAAGTAAGAGTACCATTACTTCAAAATAATGTTACTGAAATATAAGTAAAAAGTACTCATTCACATAATTACTCGAGTAAGAGTAGAAAAGTACTGGTGAAAAACTCCTGAGTAACCTTTTGAGCGTAATGTCAGATTATTTGTTTATTTTTTGTAATCTGGCATCTTGAAATGTTCAAAAGATAAACTAAAAACATAACTTTTTTTTTTTAAATGAAGGCACAAGGAACAGAATTTCCACATCATCACATTTTTCACATAAAGCTGTTCTTACATGACACACAGAGGTAGGTAAAGTACTCTTACTCGTTCTAGATTTCCCAGATTTTACTCAAGTAAGAGTACAGTTACTTCATAATATTATTACTCAAGTAAATGTAAAAAGTAAATGTAACTGAATAAATGTAACTGAGTAAATGTAAGTGAGTACTACTCACCTCTGCTGCAGTGCCACCTCTCATTAGGACGGTAATACAGACACAATGTGTTGTAAATACCTGCAAAACTCCTTGATGCTGTCCTGTGATACCCATGGTGATGTTTTGGATCATGAAGGACCCACATGTCACTGCCTAACCAATGGAATGTCATTAAGCACAGGCTGGTGCTGCTCGGGATGCATTCAGGGGCACTTTGAAATTACAGGTTTCCTCGCAATTCTTTGCCGATCTCCTCATTGATATATTTGAAGGTATACCATTTCCAGTGGGGTGGCAAAGGCTCTGTTGTCATTCAAAACATCCTGATATTTTCTTGCTTTTTCCTCCTGAAATAGGCTTAGCGCTGGTGCAATGTGAGGATTAGTTTCACCGTGCAGCCCCAGATTTCAGTTTAAGTGTACCCTGGGTGCATATAATAGGGCTGCACCAGATGTTTGGAACACCAGTCTCCCACCATTTTGCAGCATTTGTATAAGTTTAGATAAAGAACTCAAGATCTAAAGCTATGTCTATTTTTTGAGTGGAGCCTACATGTCCTCCCCGTGTTATCGTGGATTCTCTCCCGGCCGCCCCCGGCTTCCTCGCATCTTCCAAAAACATGCCTATGTAAGGACAATTGCTGGCAACATGCTTAAATGTTTGCATAGTACTTGTGATAGCTAGAGTGAACATATCAAGATGGACCAAATACGGGACACACAGTGTGGGACATAAATATAGTCAGCAAGTCTAAATCAGCTTCAGGAGTAACTTGTTGATTCCCCACAGTACCAGTTTCTAATATGACATTAACTATACACATTCACTACATGGAAAAAATAAATAATTGTTCAATGACAGTAGATAAATCAGATGTTTGTCAAAATGTGGGACACCGCCTCAATTTGTTGGACTCTGGAATTGATCTGAAAATGCTGTGCAATCCAATGCAAAGTGGGACATCTGATCGCTTTAGTGTCAGCTCCGCTACAAACTGGCCATCGTCTATACTTTACTCTGCCTGAGGCCCATAGCTTCTGTGATTAGATCCAGTCACCCCTGACTCCTGGCAAAAATAAGGGGATAATGAAGATGAATGTAAATTATTGTTGATGCCTTTTGCAGGTGACAATCTCCTGTGAGCTGCAGTCAATGTCATTAATCATGCATGGACGCAAAACAGCTATGTTCTTTGCAAATGACAGATTTTTGAAAATACATTGTTAAAATGTTTGGCTTTCTCAAATGACCAATAGCTCATAATCATATTTTGTCTTGTTTTCTTCTCAGCTGTCAAAGAAGGAAAAAAAACCTGCACCACATCCGGCAGCAACAGACAGGAAGTGCGAGAGAGACGATGATTGTGGTAACGCACACAATCTTACATCTATATATGCCAGTTGTGAAGTGCCTGGGTTTCTGTAAGCACCTTGCTATGGCAGGATGCTGCTGTCATGTGACCACAGCTAACACAAGGTCATCAGAAAAACATTTGGAGCTAGAGAGAGATGGAGAGCAAGATGGAGTGGGTAGGGGAGGGGGAAGGCTGGGGATAAAGGGATGCACGGAGACTCGGGAGAGGAGAGAAAAAGCGGGTATATTCATAGCAGCAGCCGTATTTATAGGGGCCGGGAGGAGAGGATGGAGCGGGGGGCGGGGCTTCGAGCGGGTCGAGCGACTAGAGGGGTGGGAGAGAGAGAGGCTTTAGTAGAGAAGGAAGCAAGAGAAGAGAAGGGGAGGGCTGTTTTTGATGTGTGTGTGTAAGAGAAAATCTGTCACATTCAAACACTGTGCTTTCTGCAGACTGCAAATCGGAGGGATGCAGAGATAAAGGAAGGAAACGACGGAGGAGGAGAAGAAAGTCAGGTACGTACGGTTGTCACGGCGATTGTTTACATGCGCAAGTGATGTCTTCATGCAAAAGTCAGGAGCGCACCCGCCACCACTTCTCTGGCTGCTTCCAAAGTGGACAGAAGGAGATGTAGGCTGCAGACTCTCACAAGAGGTATCAATTATGTAATATGTGTGCACCATTTTCAGTTCTAGGATGATGGGGGGGTCGTGTGGCCATTGCGTGTGTGTGTGTGTGCGTGTGTGTGTGTGTGTGTGTGTGTGTGTGGGGGGGGGCCGCCACAGAGTAAGTGATTTATGAGCGTTTGTGAAAATATAAATCACTGAGAGACGCACTGCCCGCTTTGAGATTATATTGACAGCTAATTTCACGCCAAGGAATGGATAAACAGGTCATTGAAATGCATGTAATAATATACAGTGGACTATGCATGGCACCTGTCCTTAAGTGCTCTTATAGAGAGATATCTATATCCTTAGATCTGGATTAAGTTCGTATGGCCTTGGCTGGATGGAAAACTGTGCCTTGCCATTTGCTCTGAATAAAATGAAGGATATTAAATGTACACTTATGTAGATCACAGAGATGCCAGATGTGGTCCCTACAGCAGATAGTTGTTGTTGGTATGCTCACGGTTTGGAGAAGTAGACAGGAGCGATGCTGCAGTGGCTAAACAGTGTAGAGTTGTAAATGCTGCGTGTGAAGGCTGTGTTTTATATAGGGCTTTAGGAAATAATAAAATGACATATTGATCCTAAAATAAGATTATTATATATAGAGTATTTTGTAAATAAACTTGAACGTATTAACTTCCAGTAGGTACCATTCATTCTTGTTTTTGGTTGCATCTAAGGATCTGACTGAGAATGGTCAATATCTGTCGAATGACTTGCATTTGTTGAGGTAGTGGCTCAGAAGGTAGACGTTTGGTGGTTCAATCCTGTTCTTCACCCACTTCACCTTGTGCTGTGGTGGCGTGTTTAGTGGTGGTCACAGAGTTCATAGGTGTGGTATGGCTGTCTCGTCACTGTTAGTCCGCCCCAGGGCAACAGTGGCTTCAGAGGTTGCTTACCACCACTAGTAAGTGACTTTGGAGTGAAAAATGCTCAGTTGTATAGGACTTTTAGTGTCAAGAAAAGTGGTGTATTTAGTCAATTTGATGCATTATCATAATTAAATGGTACTTATTTTTGGTAATTTTGGTTTTAATCTTTAAAATATGAATATGCTCCCACAATGGAGCCCAGATTGAAACATCTCATTAACAATGGCACCTGGAAAAAAATTTGATTGTCTGGATTTAAACAAATTAGCAAAAACATTTTCATACCATTTTTATAAAGGCACTAAATTGGACTCTGAAGAAGCAAAATGTAAGTCAAAAAAACGTACGTAATAGTCCCACACTAGACTAAAAGTGGGTCGCAATTTTATGGTCAAAACAAAATATGGGTCCCCTGAAAAAAAGTTTGAGAAATGCTGGACTACAGGACACTGCATACTCCAAACCCTTAGTATGCATTTCAGTTTTTATCTTGACTGATTTAATGTGATGGTTGTGTCTCTGTCACAGGTCTCACCAGAAACACAAATTGTAGGCTTTACAGTTTGGTTAGAGCTTAAAAGTCTGTTGTTTGCATTTGTTCTGAATACGACCTGTGGGGAAGCTCCATAGAAAAAAAGACCAACACAATCAAAAATTGTTCACCCTTACGTTTCATTGCAAGAGTGAAATATGTTGATTCTGATTTTCTAAAGAAATATGTTTTAAGATATTCATTTCCCATTCATTTAAGTTACATAGTGTTTAAAATCATGTATTACCTTCACCAAGGAGGTAATGTTGTCAGTAGTCTGTCTATTTGTCTTTTTGTCTGTTTGCAACTTTATGCAAAAACTACTCAACGGATTTGGATGACATTTCCAGGAAAGGTCTGGAATAACACAAGGAACAATTGATTTGATTTTGGGATTGATCCGGATCACGGTCTGGATCCAGGATTTTTTCAAATGAATAGCATCTGTTAGCAACTTTACTCAAAAAGTAATGCACCGATTTAGATGAATTCTTAGGGAAGCTCAGAAATTACACAAAGAACAATTGATTTGATTTTGGGAGTGATTGGGGTCCACTCTGAACTATTGCAGACCTGACACGACAACACAATAAAGGAAAACTAAGGCTTTTTAAGATTCAAATAACCAAACTAGCTTCTGATGGATTTGATTCTAGTATACTTGAAAAATGCTGAATAAAAATGATACAGATATATACTGTCTGCTTTAAACCGTAATTGGGCTGACATTTTTTTAACTGTAGGGAATAATATATCTACTCTTACATTTTACAGACCACCCCTCTTTTTAATTATTTCTGTTGTCAGTCAAAAATGTGCATCTTCACTCTTCAAAACATAGCTTGACCTCTTTCGAAGCCTGTGAAATGTCAAGGACTTCACAACACATTTATCAAATTACCAACAGCTTTTGAGAAACAGTGTTTAGTATCATAACAGAGACATGGAGAATGAATGAGTTTCAGATGTCTTAACCAAAAAAAGACTGCCAAAGAAGGATGTGGTCTGCTTTAACTGACAGACGCCTTTCCATTTCTCTTTTTCACTACTACACTTTCACATTTTTGCTCCAGACTTACGCATTAGAGGTATGCTTTCTGCAAATATGAAGTGGTTGTAAGCATAAAAGGGCCTCTATAGCTACAGTCTGCAGGAAATGTTTTTGGTCAGAAACTAAAAGCCAGCTAATGTACTACTTCCTATACAGATATATTTCACTTTCATTAGTTTGAATACTTTTATTGAGATTGCTGGATGCTATATTTTGTAGTCTGTGTTAAAGACCAGGTTTAGTCTTGGTTTAGACCAGGTTTAATCTTGGTTTAGACGAGGTTTAGTCTTAGTTTAGACCAGGCTTAGTCTTGGTTTAGACCAGGTTTAGTCTTGGTTTAGATCAGGCTTAATCTTGGTTTAGACCAGGTTTAGTCTTAGTTTAGACCAGGCTTAGTCTTGGTTTAGACCTGGTTTAGTCTTGGTTTAGACCAGGTTTAGGCTTGGTTTAGACCAGGTTTAGTCTTGGTTTAGACCAGGCTTAGTCTTGGTTTAGACCTGGTTTAGTCTTGGTTTAGACCAGGTTTAGTCTTGGTTTAGACCAGGTTTAGTCTTGGTTTAGACCAGATTCAATTTTCAGGGAAGGTCAGCAATGACATGGGGAACAATTGATTCGATATAGAACTGATCCGGATCACCGTCTGGATCCAGGATTTTTTTTTTTTAAATGGCATCTGTTAGCAACTTTACACAAAATTCTCACCAAATTTTCAGGGAAGATCAGAAATGAAAAGACCAGTTTATTCAATTTTGGGAGTGATCAGTGGAATTGAGCTGCCTTGGTGGAGGTCTGCGCGCTCTGAGTGCTTTCTAGTTCTAGACTGTTTTAGTCCTGGTTTAGTACTTGTTTATGGACCTGATTTAGTCTTGGTTTAGTACTTGTTTATGGACCTGATTTAGTCTTGGTTTATTCTTAGTTAAAAACCTGATTTAGTCTTGGTTTATTCTTGGTTAAAGACCTGATTTAGTCTTGGTTTATTCTTAGTTAAAAACCTGATTTAGTCTTGGTTTATTCTTGGTTAAAGACCTGATTTAGTCTTGATTTATTCTTGGTTAAAGACCTTATTTAGTCTTGGTCTTAGTTTAGACCTGGTTTAGTACGAGTTTATACCTGGTGTATAGCTGTTTTTGTTTGCGTGACTTTATGACAGTGTGACAGTAAGGTTATAAGTAGGAACCCCAGTAATTTTGTCCTGGTTTAGATAGTGTTTAGACCTTATTCAGACCTGGTATGGTGCTAGTTTAGGCTTGGTTGACATCTGGTTTAGGCATGTGCCCCTGACAGTTGAAGTGGATAACACAGATTATCTCTTCATATTTATTATATCTCTTCATATTAGCTTAAATATCTGAGTGAGTTTGACAAGGGTGTTCCTCATCTGCAGTGGTCAGTATCTATCAAAAGTGTCCAAGGAAGGAACAGACAAGCTAATGGAGCTAAAATTGCTGTATATTATGGCTGTATATTAGGCATGTATAATAGTAGACGTAGCCAGTATTGGAATAGCCACAATGTTTACCCCATTTTTAATCCAGTAGAACATAATAGCATAAGGTTGTGCGGCCAGGGGCTTCAGTGCAGGTATTCATAGGTCCTTCCTGGTATAGTAGTTTAGATCTATTTAATGTTGGTTTTGACCTGATTTAGTTTTGGTTTAGTTCTAGTTTAGATCTGATTTAGTCCTTGTACAGATCTGGTTTAAAATGGTTTAGTCCTGGTTCTAGTACTTTAGATCTGTTTTAGTCCTGGTTAAAGGCCTGATTTAGTTTTAATTTTGACCTGGTTCAGTCCTGGTTTAGTAATTGTTTAGATCCGTTTAGTGTTGGTTTAAACCTGATTTAGTCTTGGTTTGGTTCTGGTTTAGTCCAATGTTCAGACCTTCTTTATAACTGTCTTAAACCTTGTTTAGTCCTGGTTTAGTCCTTTAAAGCCCTGGTTTACAACTTAAAATAAAGTCAGTCAATCTCATCTTTTGGCAGCACTAAGACATTTCAAGTGATTCTCTGACAGAACACATCAGATAAGACTTTGTAATTCCAATGCGTCTGCTAAAAGATTGTATGAGACTTCAGACCAGCTCTGGCAAGAATTGATCAGAATTTGGATTTTGCTACTAAGTTCATCTTTAATTGTCCTCAATCTTATGACACTGGTTACTATTAGTTTTCACCGTACGATTCTAGTTTATCTCAATAAAATGAGCTGTTGACTCTGCCTACGTCAACCTGGATAAAAATATCCAATAGTAAGTCATTTTTCCTCCAAAGACAACAGTTTGATAGCAGCTGTAGGTAATGGAGCTGGAGTAAGCTGGAATTCAACAGCAGCGAGCCTGTCTGTTGATTTAATAGGCTAATTCCATTATGTTTCATGTCAGGCTACACCTTCACTACAGACCACTCCTCGTACATACAGATGAACGCTCTCACAGGCGGCATTTAGACTTTAGTTACATTTAGCTGTCTTCAAAATCAAAATATGATGCATTTTTTTCTGAATCATGTCAATCTGGTTTGAATTACGTGATTTGATGAAAAAAACATTTGATATTTTATGCGATATCTTTTTATTTTTGAGGTTTGTTCAATGAAGCACAATTAATTTCTTCATTTATTAGTTTTATTTATTGCTTCAAGATCAAAACTTAAACAGAATTAAACTTCTATACGGGAACTATTACAAGGCCAGAGTAGGACATAATTAAGTAAATCATGACTCAAATTTGACTTTTGATTTATTTAGTCACTACTCTCAACCTTTTTATTCAAGACAAATAGGAAACATAATTTTAACAATCAGATTAAATACCATGGCATTATATTGCTAATATTGCGATAATTATTTTATCGAATCATTGACTTAAAATTTAAATACATGGATACTGCAGGTAAACAGATTGAAGGTATGTCATTTAACGTCTTAATAGGAATAACACACCAGGATAGTATGGTTCATTGTCAGACTAGGGTTTAATCAGACTAAGGTCAAACTAAATGCTCTAAGCATGCTCAGTAATGTGTAAACAAATGTGAAAAACATAAAGACCAGTGTTTAGAACTGTAGAAGCTTTGCAAACAACATAGTAGATATATAGATCCTCCACAAGGACACAATGGCAGTATGAATTGACTTGGAGCTGCCAACCTCATGATCATTGGGCCACCTACCACTTTTCATTTTATGCCTTTTTTGATTTAATCATTTCTTGTTTTAATCTGGGCTTGGGACTGGCACAAATGTGAACTTGTTGATCGGACCTTGAGAAGCAAAACCACAGTCCGCGTTAGCCCAAAGAATCCACAGCCTTTGCAAACTTTGCAATCAACAGCAACAAGCTACCTGGCTGACCACCATACAGTCCTGTCTATTTTAGTGGAAGAATTAGTATCAGCCCTAAAACTGAAGATTATGCACAAACCAACAGACTATATAATTGTACTGCCAGTGCCAGGATTAGTGAATGTATTGTTATGTATAGCACATACATCTGCAAGTTTAAAGGCACATCTTTCCTGCTGGCCAAGTAGAAGTTCAGAGGGCAGTAAGCTTATAATGTATCAATCAATTCAAATTAACTTCATAATATCATTATCTCATTATAAAAGCTCAACCACAACACGGATATTACATTTGCTATAACAATGTGTTTCTAATATAATGTGACGCCCTAATAGTAAATGTTGCTTTTCTATTCAAAGTGTCACACCTGGCTGTACCTGACTTTATCTTCAGTTCCAATTATCACCTTAACCACCTTCTTGTTAACAGCTAATATATTTTTAGTTAAACTCTAAGATATCCCAAAAAACATTTACAGGAAGTGAGCTCATGCAGAAATCCTCCATATTTGTTGTAACAGTTGAGTCCCTGTGAGATGATGTTGTAGGAAACAGCTGCAGATATGACAGAATGTGAGATTGTATGATGATGTCGACAGTATCGGGGTCAGTGTATGGAAATCCCCATTCACTTCACACACACAATATCCTGCTTGTACTCTTTTCCCAAGATGTATACAGATCTGTACAGTAGAGACTTATGATACTATGAAAATATGAATGAAGTTTTGTGATTGTGTTCTAGGAAAGTACATATGACTTGAGGCCTGTTTACAAGCAACCAGTACACAAAAATACAATATTCCTTCTGTTTATTTACATCTGGAAGTGGCCTAGGCACACCAAGGCAACACCTGACCTCTGTTTGCCAACACAAAGAAAGAGCTTTTATGCCCTTCTAGTTAGGCAGAAAATACAGTAAGCGAGTCTATGAGACCAAAAGCGGTTGATTAACCACCTAGTGGGGCCAAACGGCGGGGCTAATGGAAGCTACTGCTAAGCTAATAGCTTTGTCCAGTGAAGCTGCAGTTTTAATGGCAGTAAAATGACTCTGAAGCATATTCTTTATTGTGTAGGGTTACATCTGAGGCAGCTCTACTCTTGAGTGTGACATTGTAAATACAGTAAATGAGTCTATGAGCCGGTACCACTGTGTATGTTTTGTTTTTCTGCATTCGTCACTTCCAGTCCACTTCTCATGCACTGATTAGCTGACCAACGTCCAGCACATGACCAATCAGAGCGCTTCTTCGAGCCCCGACACAGAGGCCGAGTCAACATGTGGAATCGACAGCAGATTTTCGGCTTGGTGTGCCCTGGGCTTTAGGCGGTGTGCAATCTAAACAAATTGTGTGTCGGCCAGCTCAAGGATTGAACAAGACCACTAGGGATTCTTTACACACCAGTACACCCTACTACTAGAGTACATACTAGAGTTGGATAGAGTCGTGGGCAATGAAATGGAATATGAATGCGTTATGACATTAAATTGTGATACCTTATACCTGATATCTTATTTGTACAGCAAACATATTTTACCTATGGGTACAAATATAGAAACCAGAACCAGAAAGACTAAACCAGGAGTGAACCAGGTTAAAATCCATATGAAACCCTTACCCAGCCCTACAGTCCAATACTATCTTACATTTGTCTTGTTTAAACTGTCTTCATGTGTGACCTTGACTCTGTGATCCTCTGCCTCCTCCCTCTCTAAAGTCTGTGTGAATGCTGCTGTGGTGTGCCTGTCAGATCATTTACATGGGCTTTGTAGTGTGCAGATTAAGGTCAGTGGCTGATGAGAGCCGGGGGAGCCTCCTCAGTCTCAGGGCCTTGTGAGAAGCTGTGTCTTCTGTACTTCTCCATTCGTCTGGATCGCACCGGTTTAAGAGGAAGTGAGTGAGTGCTCTAATCTGGGCACTGTTTCTGTGTAGTATTAGTGGCCAGTTCTATTTTTGACAGTGTGATGTTGTAATTGTTTTAAATGATGCATAGTATATGATGTGCCTTTTGCCTTTTCTGTTTAGATAGACCCTTTAAAATGTTTGTCATATGGAATGTTCAAGATTCCAGAATGGAGGCGACTGGAGCAAAAGTGAGTTAACTTTACAAAAATGCAGGATTTGTGGTGAGGGATAGATAATTCTGAGCATACAATGAAAAAGCCCAAAGTCTAACTGTTACTAATGTGTACATTAAATAAACATACAATGTGAGGTACAGTTGAGTGAGTTGGACTTTGTAAAACTCATCTTTGTATTTGTGATATTTTGTGGCTAATACTAATTTCTCCATAGAAAATGTATTATGGCCTTGACTCCAGTTGCCTCCATTCTGGAATGTAGAACTTTCTGTTTACAAACTTTGAAAGGGTCTATTTTACAGTCGGCTTTCACGTGGGCCCATACTTTATAGATTATTAAGCAGACCTGCCGACCTCATTGATAACACTGGTGGTACTTGGGCTCTTGTTAGATGTCAGGAGTCTATGGTAGATGGCCCTGAATTTAACCTGGTCTATCCTGATTAAGCCCTGGTAAATTTTGGTTAAATGCCGATTAAGATCTGGTTTACACCTGGTTTATATATTGTCTATATCAGACAAAGCTTGGAAAAGTGTCTTGCACAAGAACACAACTCATATCCTCACACTTTTTTTCTCCCATGTATTTTAAAAATGTATTTCCAAAAATTATTCACATGAATGAATAAAAATGAACTGAACTGAAATGGCAGTATGAATCGAGTTGGAGCAGCTATCAAATTGGCAACCTTCTGATTAGTGAACCACTTTCTCTACAATGTCTTTTTACGGTCCAATCCTCTAATTTTTATCTGGGCTTGGAAGTGGCACAAATGTGAACCTCTGACCTTTACCTTAATCACCACACCACAGTCAGTCTTGGAGGTTGTGTCTTGGCTGGTCCAAGGATCACCATGCCACCACAATCCTCATATAAAGATCCATTAACAACTTCTGATTTCTACAGCTCAGTCCCTCTCACACAAACCTACCACAAGTTTGCAATGTCACAATATCTGTTCCTGAAAAATAGCCCATATTTTGGTTCACCCTCAAGGAGGTCTAAAGCATAACAACAATATCAAAACTTTACTATTTTTGGAAATGTTCAATGACACTATGACTGTGACTATCTGAGTATTGATTTTTTTTTTAGTACCACGCCACTCAAAATCTTGCCAGCTACTGCTTCTTCAAACTGGCAGTTCACTATAGTGCAAGTCTCTGCTCCCAGCTTTTAACTCAATTGTTTGATCATTTCAACATGACACATTTTGAATTGTGTTTTTTTTTTGTTTTGGCACATATGTCTGTATCATATTTTGGTGATTGCTCTTGCATATAGTATGGTAACTGCCACAATGGCTGTAGTGACTAAAGCTACTCAATGCCACTATGACTGGGTTTACTAGAATTGTCTCTCATACTCCAGTGTTTCATTAATAAGCTTTATTACAACTAGATTTAAAAGGCAAACTTTACAGGCATGGCTACGCGGTCAAAAACTGTGTGGGCCCCAGTCCCAATCACACCAGCTGTACGGTGAGCTCACCTAAATGCCCTCGCACCCATGACGCCTTACAACACACCCACATGTGATGCAACAACAATGGCTGAAACAATGGCTCAACAATCTTTTCTCATTTATAATTTTCCACAGGATATATTCACCACAAACTTCAAAACCCACTAACAAGTTGCATGTGACCAATTTTTATGCCCACAGTATACGCACTGTATACGCTACCCATTCTTTCTCTGCAAATATTTTTCTATAAAATATTCTTGATGGCTTTTTTAAAAACATTTTTTTTAATAAAGCATTGCCATTTAAACCTAATCTAATGCTGTATAATGAAACAATGCACTGTTGGTAATGGTCAACGTGGTCTTGTACTCACAGGTTGCTTCAGAGTGGATGAGAACTAGATTTTAAACCAGCACCATGGCACGTGTTGCTCAGTTTTTTGAGAAATTGTCATCGGATGTGGTTAGCTGCCTGTCTGTGTGCTTGTGTTCGCTTCTGAAAAAAAAGAGCAAGATAAGATGTGGCTAAACTCTTCACTGTACTGAGTTGACTAATTATAGCAGCGTCCGCAGATCCTAGCTGTGAACTCAAAAACTAATTGCTGGATCAGTTTCAACATTTACACACAGGTACATATCATAATGATGCTGAAACCAGGCTAAAATCAAGACTAAACCAGGACTAAATCAAGTAAAAAGCTAAAGTAAACCAGGTAAAAATCAGGTCTCAATCAGGATTTAACCAGGTCTAAACCAGGACTAGAGACTAGAAATACAAAAAACACGTACCCCCTGCGGTACCTGTACCATAGTTTGAGAATCACTGCTCTAATTGAAGCACATACTGTATGCATTTTTCTTGTTTCACATATTTAATTTTTATTAGTCAAATAATTAGACTATGTGAAGTATACAATGACAAATATTTTGGGCCTCCTTAAAAGTGGAAGGAAAGCTGTACTTGGTCAAATAATATAAGAGTAAAAGTCAGAAGATGAAACATATATATATGTTTATATATAAACATATTCATTCCATATTTTTTAACATAGCATTTCACTTGCTGTAGTATTATTGTGCTTTGAAAAATTTTAAATTTCACTCATATTTGTCTTAAATAAAAAAATCTACTGTAAGTTCTTACATTTACTTGAAAATTTGACTTTTCATATTTTTACACTTAATTGGAAATTTGACTTTTCACATTTGTATAAAATAAAAACCTCAGTAAAAAGTTGTTACAGTTACTTAAATTGGGCATGATTTACTGGACAAGTCCTTAAATAAATAATAGTAATAGTTTATTCATTGTATATTCAGAATTATTCTATCCCTCTCCACAAACACTTCCTTTTTGTAAAGTTAACTCACTTTTGCTTCAGTCGCCTCCATTCTGGAATCTTTAACATTCCCTATCCAAACATTTTAAAGGGTCTATTGAAACTGTATCTAAAATGAAAGTTTTACCACAATAATCCTTGCTTGCTTTATTGTGTTACTCTCAAATGTGTACCTCAGAATTCTCCTTATATTTACTTGGGAAGTGGACATGTAATGCTGTAAAAGGAACTGTAAAAATATAGCAGCTAATTCACATTTGAATTACTATGTAAATGGTGTATGAAGGCTAGTGTGGTGTGGAGCATTTCTTTTATTGATATGTCCAGGTCTGACCCTGAGGCTTTAAGTGCCCTTCATTACTGCATTCACTCATCTCCCCCCGCCCCCTCACTGCCTGGACCCCTCCCCCACACGAACCATCAATGTGGCCTGCTCCTGTCCACACACCACACTGTCCCTTACTGTAAATCTCCGGTCCTCCTTCCCGACTGGCCTGACCTCGTGTGTCTGTAGACTCTCTCATTCGCTCATATCACTGTCTATAAATCCTCTTCAGGGTCTCCAGTCTGTAAAGGTATTCATTAGGGCTATTTAATATATTGGACATGAATCATTATCGCAAGTCCTACCCACTGTTTCATTTGCAATCATTTTATAATCTTCACAGTTTACACACGTCATTGTTTAAATAACTGAATGAAGGGAATACAGTCGGCAACGGTGGGAACCATGGCCACAATAACGGACACGTCCCGTCACTCCGTGGGGGTGAACTTACCATTCAATACAATGGAGAGGGGCTGCTGAATTGTCTTCTACTCATCAAATACGGTAGCAAATACAAATATAAAGATATATAATTTACATAATAAAGACCCAGACCTAAATAGGCCAACAAAGTGGTCCGATGATGCACATGCATTAAATAAACAAATTAGCAACCTTGTACATGCCACGCCAGAGACCATGCCCCCTAATCCGACATTCTGCCGACTGTATTGATAGACCCTTTAAAATGTTTGTCATATGGAATGTTCAAAATTCCGAAATAGAGGCGACTGGAACAAAAGTGAGAAAAAAAGTATTGTGGTCATCAACATTTCTGACATTACCTGCATGTAGCACAGATTTGTCATTTGTTAAAACCTATTATTTTTTGGCTAATGCTCATTTCTCCATTGAAAATGTATTATGGTCTTGCCTCCATTCAGGAATTTAGAATTTTTGAAAGGGTCTATTGAACTTTTAATATCATGCTAGTAGACCTAGTATTTAGTATTGAAAAATACTATTGCCTTCCATGTATTTTTCCAATAAGGCTGCATGATATGAAAAAACATATTCAATGTTGAATACGTAGATGTGATTTTTTTTGCAATGTAACGTCACAGCAATACATACATGCACCAGTGTTGAGCACATGAGAGAAGTAAAGTTCCATGCCTAAATGCTTCCTCCAGCAATCAGTTCGAACCCTGCCCGGGTGCATACTGTTGTTGTGTCCCTGGGCAAGACACTTCACCCACACTTTATGTTCAATATGATCTATTTAGCATGAGGCAAGATCGAAGAAAGATGAGAATAGTCATATTGGAAAAATGAAAAACAGGGTAAAAAAATCAATGTGCAATCCTTGTAATCTGATTCTAAGCATGTAATATTGACATGTAAAATGAATATCGTCTTAAGTCTGCTGTCTTTCTCAGGTCACTTCACTTCCCGGATCTTCCCGGTGATGGACTCAGCCCAGCGGCAGCACAGAGCGGCCCGTAGAGCTGCGTGAGGTCAGGGGTCACACGGGCAGAAGAATCACTAACATCAGAGGCCACAGACAGACACGAGAGAGGGGTCATCGAGGGTCAGTGGTCCAACATGATGACGTCACACGGCAAGCTGCGGAGGGAGAAGGGCAATCTGGCAGAATATGAGTCTCAGATGAAAGGTGGGTACATAAACACAATGGTTGATCATATGACTAGTCACAAAATGTTAGGGATACTTGACTTTTGGGTGAAATTACACAGTGTTTTAAAAATGTAATATAACTTGTAAATTACTATCACCTGGTTCTTTTTAAATACCATACGTTGAACATTCTCCACAAATATCCCTATCTTTTTCTGACAAGTATTACAGTATTGTTAAAGTAGTACTGTTAAAGTAGGATCTGATATGGTCACCTGCGTTTCTGTAAGCACCAGTAAAATCTAAAAATCAAGGAACCAATCTCATTTAGCCTTCAGCTCAGTGCTAATACTGAATGCTAAACGCTACATTCATTAAACTGTCTGGACATTGAAAAATGTCACTTATGTTTTCAACCAGACTCTGGCATTATTTGTCACTTGCCAAAACCAGCCCGTTCATTTATATTTTTGCAATATTTGTGGCTAATTCTAATTTCTTTTTAGAAAATGTATTTCACCACTTTTTAGAACAAGGGTTCCCAAAGTGGGGATCGGGAGGTCCTAACTGGGGGTCACTAATTGATTTCCAGAAATAATTATAGATTTTATTTTTCAATAAATAGCATGTTAATGTTAATTGTGGATTAAGTTTGCATAAAATGTGCAACTAAAAACATCACACAAGCAATTCAAATGTTTTTTTTTATAGTGTAGACCTATTTGTGCCCTGTGCACAACAGGGAACAAGGGGGTCCTGGGTCTTTCTCACCATTATTTTGTGGGTCCTGGTCTGTTTGGGACCCCTGCTTAAGAATGTTTACACAAGAATGATCTGTAGATATGATCTTTTTAGTAATTGTTCTGGATTGGTGTGTTCACATACATGCATGAGAGGACACATGGGAAGTCATGCATGTGCACTGTTTCCGCACTCAACCAGCCATAGACTCAAAGTACATTCTGCTTATATGTATGTAAATAATTGGTTTATAATTGGTATATCCTCTGCACAAAAACTAAATATGTGATAAAAACCTGTTTACCTCTACAAAGGCATGTGATTCTTTAACAGTTAATATTTGAGTCTTCTTTCAAGTGGTTCCAAACAGGTCTAAAATGTGCTCTGTGAACTGAATCTTGGTTTTGAATACAGTATAGCCTACTTTACATGGGAAACACTGCATGCATCGCTATTGCAAACATGTCGACAGCACAGAATAATATTTGTCCTTTATCAGAAGAAAGGACTAGTTACAATTAGCCCCTTTTAAACACAGTCATGTTTTTGCATGCTTTCCTGTTGACCATAACACATCCGTGGCCTGATGAATGATGAGATCAAAGCCCGATAATGAGGCGTGTTGATACGATCTGTGCCCATGACATGTGCGTGTGGGTCATGTGCTGAGTACCGTGTCTGCCTCTGTGTACTACACTACTGTACTACAAGGATGTATTTATAGCAATATTAGTGCCGCTGTCTCCTCACATCCACTCACCCCCGGGCTGTGGACGCTCTGGCACGGGAGAAAAGCTAAAAGAAGGAGCACAAAGAACCAAAAAAATGGTGACAATCTGGGTATTTTTGAGCTAAAAGGTTGGTAGTTTGACACTCATACTTTCAGTTTACTCAAGGGCCTTTAGGCTAAACGCTCATCAATAACACTGTAAAGAGGTTTGAGCAGAGGCGTTGGAATTGGAAGTGGGTGGTGTGGGCAAATATTTAGTGCCTCTAGTGGGAAAGGGGGCCCTCAATGATAATACAGAACGATTAATTAAGTTATATCAGGCATTAAATTATGACCACCTGCCTAATATAAAGCCCCATTCACTACACAATGTAATGTATTTTGATCGCTTTCTATCCAAACCAGCATTAACGTTCCTTCCTTGGACAGGTTAAACTCTATATAAGAATATTTGCATTTGATTTTGCACGTGTTTGCGCTGTTGTATTATAACTCACTCAGGGCTCAGAGCAGGACAGGACTCAAGGCGTGCAGAGGTTACATTAGGATGAAGAGTAGGACCTATATTACTACTTTCCCTTTCCTCATATTGTCTGCTCCACTGTACAAGCATGAGTGTGTGCATGCAACTGTAAGAAACAGATGGGACCAGGCTCTGCGGTCAGGGTCACGTGATCTCAGCGTGTCAACATTCTCAGACTAATCACTCCATCTTTCTCTTTCTGAAACAGGAGTGAAGTAATTTAACTATGGTTCAGTTTAGCGTGGATCAATAGTGCCAAGAAATGACGCATCACAGCAACAACCTCCACTGGCCACTTTATTAGACAGAGCTAAAGAGTCTATTTACATTGACATGGATCTTGACAACAAATATTCAAGACAAAGCTGTAGAGTGTCATTGGACATGGTGTTGACCTTTGAGTATTTCAGAAATTAATGATCTGTGATTTTCACATACATCCATAGTGTAATCAATGCACCAAGTCCACATTATTATATCGGCGAAAACAGCGTGTCGCTGTCGATATTATGGAATCACGTCAGTGCGCGTCCGCGTCCGCGTCCGCAGATCCTAGCTGTGAACGCGATAACTCAAAAACGAATTGCCGGATCATTTTCAACATTTGCACACAGGTGCATACCATAAAGACGCCGAACTGTA